>JXOV01003845.1:6805-19976 GCA_001014945.1 Clogmia albipunctata
CCCCCCCCCCCCCCCC
The DNA here is from genome assembly GCA_001014945.1 of Clogmia albipunctata. NCBI lineage: Eukaryota > Metazoa > Arthropoda > Insecta > Diptera > Psychodidae > Clogmia > Clogmia albipunctata. The sequence goes on from JXOV01003845.1 coordinate 6,822, forward strand.
CCCAGGGATCGACGAGAGCGTTACCACTTTGTCTATGGGGCGGGCGGTTTAGCGCAATTATCTCTTATAAAATATTTTAATAAGAATATTTTGTAATTATTTAATAAACCTATAGGCTATAATACTATTGTATTATAAAGGTACAAAACCACCTTAAATCTGACCTAGCTTTTTGTTTTTATTTGCACAATTCTTTATTTTTAAATACATTATTGATTAAAATTAAAAATTGATAGGCGATGAAATAAATAAGTAATTGGTATTCTAATAAATTGCTTTTCGGTGTTGAAATTTCTAAGGCTATTATATAAATGATAGGTAATTTTAGAATACTATATTCTAAAAATAATGATTTATTTTCTGAATTAAAATAATGATTTTGAAATATTGAAATGATAATTTAGTAATTGTTGTATAAAAAGAAAGGTTTTATAACTAATAACTAATATTCAAAAAGATAGTATCATAGTAAAAATCCTATTTATGGAGAGGGTTAAAAGGACAAACTTTCCACTATGGGCCAATTTAGTGTCTGACTATCGGAGTTGGTCCGTCGTTTCGGGACTGGGGACGGATGGATGGATGAGGCGATTTCGCTTCATCAACATGGAATGGATGATGGGTCGCTGTGTGTCATTGTTTGGTCCATCCATCCAGTCAGTCAGTGGGCTCTTCTTTTTTTTGCCTCCTCCTCACTCCATCACGTCCACGATTAATTTTTGTTTTATTCACCCATGTTCATTTCATATACAGAGTATTATTATTCTTATTCTTTGCTCTGCTGCTGAAAGTCTCTTTGGCTGGCTGGCTGGCTGGATGATGATGAATAAGAAGAATCCTCTTCATTGAATCCGCGCGGCGCGGTCTGTTATTGTGTTAAAAACCAGATTTTAAACAATAGACGACATATTCACACACATCCAGCCACACAGGTATTTTATTTTTCTCAACGAGAGAGACAAGATGAATATGAATACACAAATAAATTGTTTCTCCTTTTCCGATCGCAACAGCAGCTCCAGCGACCAGCACAGCAATGCCCTCAAATACGGTTCTGCAGAAGAAGACAAAAGAGGGGGTGCTGTGAGGGAAGGAAGGAAGAGGAGACACAGAGAGTTCAATATTAAAATTATGATCATTGCCAAGGCCTGATTCAATATATACAATATATATTATTTGTATATGAAAGAAGATTTAATTTGGATAATTAAATGGAATTTAACTCTCTTGCCAAGGAAATGGTTATTCAATACTTGTTTTTTTTGTTGTGTGTGCAACTCTGCAACATTTACATTTTCTTGCAATGTGGTCATCACTCCCACTATCTGGATATCTTTGGGGTCTTGAGTGATTCTTATAATTTAATTGCCATTTTCAATTTATGATAATATGGCGGAATTTAAAAGGATTTGGTTATTTATAAGAATTTGAAGTTACTTTTTTGTTTAATTAAAAGAACAAAGTGACCGTAGAAGCAGTTGAATATGGTTCGTTTAGTAATAAACTACATTTAAAATAAATAATTATTAATTTATTCCAGAGGATGTGATAGTACTCGTAGTTTATGAAACGGGAGGTAATGGAGTGTTTTGTTGGTCCGAGTACAAAATTTGTTGCATGAATACAGCGAAGGCGACTGACAAAAAACCATTACCTACAAGTTGAGTACTACGTTTTGTGCAATTCTCAACTAATGTAGCCAACAAACCTTCAATTTAATGCTTGAATTGATTAGGATAGGTTTAAAAGTGAAAATGAAGTATATAGATTTAATTCTAAATTATAATATCAGGTAAAACTAAAAATTATATGAGAATTTCCAAATTAAATTTTTAATTTTTGTATATCCGAATTAAATATTTTTTATTATTATTTTTTTTAAAAGAAATTTGAAGAAATGTAAAATAATTTACCAGTTCAAACTTTTTTTCCATATTTAAATAAAACAATTTGTGTTTAGATTATTCGGGAAGTTTTTAGATTTTTGTATTATTTATTTATGGTGGTATGGTAAAACACGTTCAGGAATTATAGCCCTTATTCGTATATATAAATATGATTTACGCCCCTCCTCGTACATCGCCTTAGCTCTCCCTGCCTAGCGCAATGTCTGCTAACGATAAAGTATTGCAATGTAATGATGCCTTTAAAAGTGCTTTGGGATTATGAAGGGATAGGATAAAGTGGTTATTGGACACGCCATTCAGCACCGCACCCTGGGGCAGTATAGATCTGGACGCTTTAGAAGTTTGGGTTGTCACCTACTTTCGAGCTATCTAGACCATGTGGTGAGGGTATTTTCTCCGCATGCCTTTCCTTGAACTTGTAGATTAAACAATTCTTCCATTATTTATTTAAGAATTTATAGGGTGACAGAGTTTCATCCGAAAATTGGACTTTTTACCTAACGGAATTGTAAAAAATTATCTTTTAAAATGCAGAAATGTATTTATTTTAATGCATAAATTTTGGATTAATTTTAATATAAATTAATTGATAGATTTAATGCTCATAATTCTACAGCTTTGAACAACGTCCACAAATTGCTTTTGACACAAATGGAATACAAATAAATAAATGGCTGTAGAAAAGGAGAACCATTTTGCAATATTGCAAGCAAATAATAAAATACCTTTAAATTTCGAATATAAAACTTTATCAATTGGACGTGACCTTTTATTACACAAATCGTATTATTTATATGCGTTGGTTTGCTTGACGCTTTTAATTTATATGTGCGTTGTTTTTTTTATTTTATTTTTTTTCATCTTCTCCCGATCCATACACATATTGCTTCATCTGGGTGTTCTTTTCTGTTATTATACAAAGTACACAAAAATTGATCACCTTTTCCGCTGGATGATACTCGAACCATGGGCCCCGTCAATTCAATTTAATGACTAATCTCATGGTTCGTCCTCATCTTTATCGGCGTCACCTTTTAATATTATAAAATAATAACAACAAAAAGTGGGAAAAATGAAGAGAGGAGGGAAAAAGAAAGACGCGACGGTATGAAAAAAAAACTTCTTCCAAGTGTGGTGGAGTGTATGGTACAAGAATCGCGCATGGTCCCAACTATTATTCATCTTCAATTTTTAATTGTCACCCGAGGGGACAAAAAGACGTTGATTTTATCGCTCTTGACACAAGAATAAATCGAGAGCTTTTAATAACCGTTTTTTTTCATCTTCTTGTTTGCTTCATCTGTGTCATCTTTTATTTTGCCACAAATCCCCGTGAGTAGTGAGTGAGTTCAATAACGATTTTTGTAGATTTCCGAAAAGCTCTCCAAGTCGAGACTCACTAAATAGGCGATAAAAAGTGAACAATAAATTGACGCCAAGTTGTGTTGAAGGGGGCCAAAGTTTGCCTAGCGAAATTATGCTTATCGGTGTGTATGTTGTTGCCAAATCTGTTTTCGGCAAGGGTGAAATGAGAACCGTCCCATAAAGAGCCAGAGGAGAAGTTTGCCTGAAATTATATAACACAAAAGTCATTAAATCCATCCCCATCGCCCAATTTGATTACTTTCTACTTTCTATATAATTCTCTATAGATAGATAGTCTAATGACAAATAGTTCACACACGTCCTCTACGTACTTACATCCCTTAAAAAGCGATTGAATTGATTCCATTTTCCTCTAACCTAAGTACATTTTCATCTCCCCAAAATTTACAAAGCATTCCCCATGTGTATATGTGTCGTCGTCGTTTGTCTTTGGCAAAGGACTAATTTTTCTACTTTTTTCCCGCTTTTCATTTTCATATAAGAGGACATATGTATATTTTCCCTCATTTAGTCTCCGTGCATATGTATTAAAATGTGTGTATATGTCCCTGTGCTCACCGAAATATAAAAAAAGGAAATTTCTGGCGAAAAACAGCGAGACACACAATTTTTTTTGTTGAATTAAGTGGGGGAGGAATGTTGTAAAATAATGAAAAGATGGAAAATGCCCCTCGCGAACGCTCACTTGTACAATAAACAAAAAAGGACTCATTTGCCGATTTCTTATGTATGCCCCCTTACTAACTGTTTTTTTTGTTTGTTCCTTCATCTATTTCTCTTCTTTTTCTACAACAGCTTTTGTTTTTTATGTATGTTTTCCCAGAGTATTTTGTTTCATTCACACCCAAAGGATAACGTGACATAGTTGCCATCTCTCTCTTTCTCTCTCCGTGTCTCACTCTCGCCCACAAACCAACACAAACACGTGGGGATGTGCGAAAAATTGTAATATTGCATTTTAATTCATGGAAAGTGCGCGCACTCGGGTTTTTCTCATTTGATGATGATGATGACTACACGACGACGACGACTCCGACTCCGATGGTGAGATCGACGTCGGGCGGGGGTGTTTTTTCTCTTTCAATTCGCCACCGCCTTGCTTTGGTTTTTTTTTAATTCCACCACCGTCACTAATACATATTTTTTGTGACGGTATTAGTTGATTCTTATTATTTTTTTCTCGCTCGCCTCACATCGGTTCTTCATTTACGATTATTTATTTTTTCCGATTTGGGGGGTTGGGGGTTGGTTTTCTTTTTCCATAGTGGATGGTGGAGGAGGTTGGTTGGGGGTAGGTTTTTTCCATGTTTAATACCTAGATTTTCCAACACAATTCTCAAATGAGTGACGACGATGAGGACTACTACGAGGACGATGTTTGAGTAACGGGAGGCGATTTTCATTTTCATTTTTTCCCAATATTAGTTCTTTCCGCCCTTTTGCCTTCGCCGTTTTATACTTCTACCCCCCTTCCGAAAAAAAGTTCATAATTCATTTATTTTGTTACCAACACACCACTGAAACGGGGAAAACGGTTTGCCACCCACCCACCCCCCTCGTCCGTCCCCGAAATATAGGAAATTATTATAGATATTGAAGACGGTGGTGGTGTCGTCGTTCTTGCTGCCTGTTCTGCTTGTGAATATCAAGAGAAGAAAGAAGAAAAGATTGGAAAGAGGGGGGCTCCTGGATGAGGGAAAAATTGAAAAAATGAAATTGTCGATATATTTTAATAAGTAAATAAATGGAAAATACAAAGTGGAGAGATAGTGTGTGGGAAAGAGAGGGAGCGAAATGGCGAAAAGATTATTAAATAAGTAAAAGGAGATGGCTACAATTAGCACACTGATAAGTGCGACAGAGAAACGGGTATTCGGGATTAAGAAGGAAAAGCGATTGGATTAATATATGTTTTATGTACCTATATATCTTTCTACATAAATTTAATAATAAAAATGCTTGTGACGCGATTTCACACAGATATAGAAATTAGATTACGTTCTTAGTTACGTCTTACCACACATAGTGGAATACGAAATGGCTTGGGTTGTACTCATTTTAAAATTTGGGAACTTTTTGGCTCTGTTTAATAAAAAGGACTCAAATAGAAAATTAGGATCTATTCTAATAGATTTTCTCCTTTTCTTTGTTGAAAGAACTGGTTAAAATATATTTGTTAAACAAAGGACATATTCTATAAAAGAAAATAATGATCTTTGAAACACCTATAGAATTTATTTTTAGCAGTATATGGTAAGCTTAGCCGTAGCTATTTCTCTAAGTACGATTATGTACTGAAAAAATGATTCAATTTAGAATTTAAATAATGGTAAATATAAATAAATTAAATTCTTCTTCATAAATGATAAGTTAAACCAAGGTTAATTAAGAATAAGGTTGATTTTCTTTTGAGATGCTGTGGAGTCCGTTTGAGTCAGTCCAATTGAAAATGATCACAGCACACATTTATTGTGTTGACTTTATTCTTAACTTAAAGAAATTTACACCATTTCTTTATTTTTAATGGAAAAACAAACTTTTGGGTTTACTTCCACATTTCGGCAAAAAAACAACTTCGTTATTCATTTTACCACACAATAATATTATCATAGATAAATATTTTACGTAGTTAATTTCTTTAACAGTCTTTTTCACTAAATTTAAAATAATTTTCTTCAATCACACAAAGTTTGAGATAATGATGACGTCATATTATTACAACAACAAACAATTAGCATAACTTAGTATTTTCAGCGACTTTGAGTTAAACAAAGATAAATTAATTTAAATTTTTTTTTGTGTTATTAACAATAAAGTATTGTAAAAAATGTGGAACATAAGATATTAAATTTTGCTTTTGATCTCTAAAATCTCTTGATATTTAATTTCAACGTTTAATAACCAACTATTTTTTCTCGGAAATAACAGCACTATTTAATATGATTTGCGATCGTGCAGACGAAATATAATTGATGATGTTAAAGGTGTTGAAGAAAACTGGAGATGTGATTCAAATACCGATTTTTCTTGATTATGGAAATTACGAATATTAAATAACACAACAAAAAAAATGTAATAATGATCGCCGCCTGTCCGAGAGGAGAAGATCGCTAATGAAAAAATCATTACTGGTCATTGGGGTTTGGGTGGCAATGACGATGATCATCTCTGTTCTCTTGGACTTGGCATTGTGACTTTATATAAAATAATAATATAAATTGTAGCTGGGCAATTGATCGTGATGGAATTCTGGAGGTGGTGTGGCGGCGGCGGCGGTGGGGGGAAAAGACACACGATCACGCCAAAAAGTAAAGATCACCACTAAAAAACAGAACAATAACGAATTCATAATCAAATCGTGGTAGGGTTTCGGGGGAAAATTGTAGAACATCATCATCATATCGAAAAGAGAAATGAAGTGGTGATGGGTTCGAGGTATGTTGAATGTTTGTTGTATCGCAGTCGCAGCAGTCACAGATGATGCAAAAGAGAGCAAGGCAAGGCAAGGCAAAGAGAGACCTTTTGGGAAAAAAGGCGCAAAAATGAATTATTGATGAACGACGAGAGGAGGGAAAAGGTGCGAAAATCAATAGAGAACGTTTCACTTTAGAGGTAGAGTACTACACCAAAAGAGGAAGAATTGTTTTGCTTTGCTCTGGAAATGTTGTGAAGATGATGATGGACCTTATTCCCTCCATCCTCCTCTTTCTCTTTTCTTCCTCTTCACCTACCTTGGCGGCGGCGGTGGTGGTGCTGGTGGCTTCTTTGTTTGTCGAATCGACCAAAACCAATTCGCGTTTTATTCACATATTATTATGTATGAATTATAAAAGTTGATGATGGGATGATCATGGCCGAGCAATGCGCGACTCTCAAACAAGACGTCTTCCCGATTCTTGGCTCTGTCTCCCATCCCAGCCCGGGTATGTGTTGTTTAATAAACCTGGCTGGGCAGAAATGAGCGAGCGAGCGAGTAAACCAGCGAACGACCAACTCAAATCGACCGACGAATGATAATTATTCCCGCGTAATTATTAATTCAAAGCCAATGCTTCACCACGTACATTACATCGCTCCTCGCCCTCTTCTTCTTCATATATCGCCAGAGCCCCTCTTCTTCAGCTCTTGCCCCCCTGTCCCTCCATCTCACAGAGCCAATCAACCGTCCTACGCCCGTCAACACAGAGGTGGTGCAGAAGAGAGTGAGAGAAGGTGAACGTATTGGATTCAATCAGGGCGCAATTTGTATGATTGAGGAGTTGGACGGAGGAACAACACAATAACAACGTAACAGACTACCCTTATGCTTTTCGGTCAGAATCAATACACAATTATCAAAGGAATTAGTGGCTTTAATGGCTGGAATTAGTTTTTTTTTTCATTCATCAATATTAATTCATATTTAGCTAATAATAGACTTTTCTGCCTTTCCAAGGTAAGGACGATTTGTTGAAATTTTGTCCTTTACATAATTGTTGCAATTTCGATAATCGATTTTAATAATTGATTATTTTTAAATTAGTCACATGTAATGTGAAATATGATTGGTAAGAGCTGATTACAATGCTCGTAGTTAGGGTTGAAGTAATCATTTTAAAACTATTTTCAATAATTTATAATGTTTTGAACTTCATAGAATTACAACAGATTTTATAACTTTGTTATGTATGATATGATATCTAATATCACTTAACTCTTTAAATGTCAAGGCTGTACTTGTAATCTTTTAGTTAAATTAAAGACAGAACCTATTGATCTAATGTCTTAAAGTACTGGTTCTGAATAATTATGAGGCTGAATTACATTTCATGGTATGTTTTCGATTGCAGTTAAACCGGTGAGATATCGATGTTCTTTTTCTTATCTGTATTTTTAATTAGTAACATTCTATTCATTTTATGTTATGTTATGTCTGTTTAAATAATAAAGCCACACTCAGAGGCTATAGCTCACAGTCAAACAAAGATTCTCTATAATCGATTATTAGCCTTACGACGTCTTTTTTCATCCTCCCTACTCTTCATAGTAAAAGTATTTTTTCATTCATTTTCTTTTTTATATTTCATAATTATTTAGCTTAATTGCATTTTATACGTGTAGGTTAACGATTAAAGTTTAACCATGTTAACAATGTTATTTTTCTTAGCTATATTTTTAAATAGTAAAATATTCTATTCATGTCTTGTTATGTTGGGTTGACCAATAAAGCCACAATCAGAGACTATAGCTCACAGTCATACAAATAGTTGTTCTATAATAGATTATTGGCCTTACGACGTCGATTTTGAACCTCCCTAGTCCCTACAATTGATAGTAAAAATATTTTTTCTTTTATAAATTTTGTTTGTTACATTTCATTTACATTTTTTGTGGTTTCTTTAAAAATTTGTTCTGTCATGTATTTGTACTCTAATCTTTTCAAAGAAATGGCAATTATCTCCTATATTTTCTCTTTTTTTATTAAAGTCGCTCAACACAGAAGAAGCCGATTATTTGTTTACAACAACAATAACTAAGCGACTGTGGCTTGAAATTTCGTTGATGACGTCATAATCGGAATGTCTAACTTTGTTTAGGTTTGTGTGATTGGAGAAAATTACTTTAAATTGAGTGAAAAATATTTTTAAAATAAAAAATAACCGCAAAAGTTAGTTTCTTTGTTTTGCCATAAAAAAAATAAAGAAATGGTCTAAATTTGTTAAAGTTATGAGTGACTCTTATAGTCAAGACAATAAATATAAGCTGTGGTCGTTTCTGACTCAAACGGATCCCATAATCTCTCAAAAGTAAATTCGCTCGACCTCTTTGTTAATTACCCTTGGTTTTTTATCACAAGTAAGTACTGTTTTTAATAGTGCTCTAAACTATTAGTTATTAATTGGTTTCGGCTTTAAATGTGGAAACTCGTGATATGTTTTACTTGTGTGCTTGATTAGCCAAATTTGTTTTCAAGCCATAATTTATTTTAAATGAAAATTCTTCTTCATCTCTTCGAAAGGAACAATAGTAACCAGACTCGAACGTAAATTATTGGTTTATTAAAGCACCGAAGAGTGCTTATTATTAAATAAATCGGTTCATTTAATTGCTCTAATTAGAAGCTGTGGGGCTTTCGACCTTTTCCCCTTATTAAACTGATCACAGAAGAGAGAGACCAGAGACCAGTCAAAAGAAGACAATTCAGCCTGATGAACCGTGGTGATGTTCTTTTGATTTCTGTTCCACTCTTTATTCCTTAATTTAGTGTGTTTGTGTGATGAGGCTTTAATTTTCGGGCTAATTCCAGCCACAGTCATCCAGCCAGACGAACAACAGCCACCTAACCACACTATACTGAAAAAAGCCCCCCATATATATGTGTATCTCTTTATAAAACACAATAATTTTCTAACGTTTAATTGGTTTATAATTACACCAATTTGAATTTCTGGTCGATTCTGTGTTCTCCATATATACTTGTATGCTTTTTTCCGGTGGTGTCCGTATTTTTTAGTGTTTAATAATATTGTTGTTGGGCTCTGTGTGTTGTATTGTGCAAGAAGGGAAAAAATCGCTGGTTCAGCCCGTAATTATCGATCCACAATTAAGCGCACCGAAACACACAAACACTTTTACGTTTATTAATAATAATGGTTCTGTGATTGGCTGTAAAAAAGTAACATGAAGCGTCCATAGAAACGCAGGAATGGCACTATAAACAATAGGCTTTTGGTTATTGTCGGATGTTCGCCTTCTTATACCAGGCCGGGATTCCTTCTTTAGCTAAAGTTGCGGTGAGCAACTTTGAATACATTGTGTGTGTCTCTCTCGCTCTTTCGATAAGTAATTAAAGGGTGGCTCACTTAAGTTCTTGTATTCCTTGAAGAATAAAGAAAGAACCAAAACCCTAATTGGCCAAGTTTTCATTCTTAGTCTCCTCAAAGGATAATTACAGCCCAATTAAATGGTATTTGGATTTTAATTTTCAAAGTTCTAAGAAATTGATTGATAGGAAATTGCTGTTTTCGGTTGTTTGAATTTTAATTTACTAATTTCTCCCCAAGGCTGTATTTTAATTTTATATCAAAGTTAATTTGGAATGAATTAATTGATGTAGGCATTTTTATAGTTTTTAGGGAATTTTATTATCATATCAAATATAACGATATAATATTAACGAAGGGGCTGGAGTAGAGTAGTTGGTTAAGCGTCGCGTCACAAATTTCGAATCGTGTGTTCAAATCCCAGTAATGCAGTGTATTTTTTATTTCCAAAAATTCATTTGCCATTATCAACTAATAATAACAATTTGTGATTAATATTTGTTTAAATACATTTACAATATAATATCTCCGGCCTCAACATTCGAACAACTAGTGTCACCAACATTATTTGTTTGAGTTTAAACTGGTTTTCTAAGCTTGGATTGAATGCATAGAATCGAAGAGATAATCCAGACCTTTACTATTAATTTGCTGCTGTTCAATGAACGGATACAGATGAAAGTTGTGGCTCTATATAGAATCATCAGTTTATGGTGCTAATCACATCTTTAAAAAATAATGATTCGTATACATAACATTTACTTGTCAATTGTGAAAGATTTATAAATGAATAGATAAGGCATTTAAAAACTTTGATTGCGTAAACCACTTGGTTATACTAGACCTTCGCAAAGATGGAAACATCTAAGGACAATACGCCAAATGCGGAGGGTCTTCAAGTCAAAGTGCGGAATCAACTCATTAGAGTTCAAAAACAAAAAAATTAACGATATTTGAATCTGTAATCAATTTTATTAATTGGTTTTACAAGAATCTGTCGAAATTCAATGTCGTTCTTACTATGATATTTCACGGAAATTTTTCTTGTTTCATTTCTGTTTGTCTACTAAGACTAATTAGGAAATAATTGTTTCTCAAACAAAGATTAGTAATTCTTAGGTTTTTACGTAGATCTTTTAATTGTTTGAAAAATCTGTAATGATTTCATGCGTTCAAATTTTGGATTCTGACGGGATTTGGGTTTTATTGTTTAACAATGGTATGGTTAATTAGTCATTTTATGATGTCATCTCTTTAAAAGTATTGTAAATGTTGCCCATAAAACCGGGTCTTTGTAGAATAATCGTTTAAAATATAAGATTTTTTCAAACTTTAATTCAATGCATTGACTTTTTATCATCATTTGCATATCTGAGAATCACCCTGTCAATTGCACCTTAATTATTTTGCGGCAAAATTTACCTGAAACATTGTACTTTTCTGTGTTTTCATTTATCATTATTATTTTTAGTTGTATTTTTTTGTTGCATTATATTTTTTATTGTTTATTATATATGAGGGATTTGCTCAAAGAGATCACAACCGATTATGATGCCCTCCCGGCGCAAAGCTGCGGCTGCTGTTGCTCTTTCTCTCTCGCTCAGCCTCACTTCTTTGGTCGGGTCTTTCCGGCCAATATTTACCCCGTGTTTTAATTGCTTTAGCATCGTCATAACCATGATTATTATCATTATCATCATCTTTATACACACATTTCTTTATTATTATCCATGGAGAGTGGAGAGAAGGATTACAAGAAGAAAGGCCCTTGTTATTTTATTTTTGGCATATGCTTAGCGCTTTTGTCCGGTCCTCGTGGTGTCCGACAAAAAGACTTATGGGGGAGTATAGTAATTATTTTATCGGCGATCTGCGATGGGCAAAAGACTGGGAAAACTGTGGACAGCCGCGAGGGGAAGCAGAATGGAATTGATAGAGGAGAAAATAAAAGCAAAAGTTGCAACAGGTGACGATCGCATTTTTGTGGTCAGTTTTACAATTTTCGGAGATTTGGTGTAAAATAAGTTCTGTTTTGTGTTAGAGGGTAACATTTCCCGCAATTTGTATGGTGGTGGCGGTGGAATTGTCAGAATAAAAAACGCCGATTCCGATAACGTTCCAATTGAAGCGGTTGAGCTGGGTTGGGTGCTTCTTTTTTTTCATTCCCATCAAAGTCGATTTGTCGGTGTGCGGTCGGTGAATGGGGGAGAGAAAGCAGGAAGAAAGTTCACCCTTCTATTAGAGTTTTCGTTAAATGTTTTTTTTATATTTATTATAAATATGTGTACTCGGTATTTTCTGCACGAATTCTGTGGAGGGTTTCAGTGATTCTTAAACTTGAGTTTTTGGATAAGAATCAATCATTAAAAAGACATTTTAATAGGGTTGCTATTTAAAATAAAATAGTAATTAATTAAGTTAGTTTATTTATAAGTAATAGTAATAAAAGTAGGCAAACTGATTCTTTTAAAATTTGATACTTTACATTAAGAAGTCATGATACAAAATGGTAAAAAATCAACCCCTTTGAGAATCACTATTTTATGCACTTGTGTACAAGTTACCTCAATCATCGAAGTCATCATCAGCTACGTCGTACTCCTTCTTTCATGGCTTATCGAAAGAGGGAAATTATAAAAATTGATTGAAATCGGTGGGTCGTCGCGGAATCGTTCTTTTTTAAAGAACACAACCGAACGAACACTCTAACAGGAGGAGTAATATTGATGGCTGGCTGGCTGTATGACAAAGAAATGTAAATCGAAAAGAGTGGCAAATCTTGTAGGGGTGGATTGGATTTCGATGTGAATTGAATTAAGTCGCGCGAGGGGAAAATCGTCATCGGTGAAGCCCAGTAAAAAAAAAATAATCAAAAAATAGAGAAAATAAAGAAGAAACAGGGTTTTAATTATAAATGCATGGCTGGAGAGGTATTGGAAATCGGACGATTCTCCAAGTAATTATTGGGATTGAATATTTTAGGTGGCGGCAGGGGAGTTGAGCTGGTCTCGGGCACGTCAAATGAGGGGGGGGGGGGGGTTGGGGGACTGCCTCCTCCC
>JXOV01003848.1:7322-59640 GCA_001014945.1 Clogmia albipunctata
TCAACTCATCCTCAGTCCTGGAGGCAAGACAATATCGAATTCGAAATTTTCCTAACACTTCTCATTATAATGAAATGTTCACGTTTATATTCTAACGACCTTTGTTCGAGATCTAGACCCGGAACAGGATGGTAAATTGATGGCATTGGATTTACAGTGCTACCCATTAAGAATTATGATCCAAAATAAAACCAAATTTTGTACATACTTCCTCTAATTTCAGAGAATTGTCAGATAATCCATCTTATTTGGAACAGAAGTCGGTAATTACTTTGAGTTCTATAGTATATTTAGTCCAATTTATTTGGGAGATGTTTTGACACAAAGATTTTCCTTATATTTTATTATTTATAGAATTTATCATACAAAAAATTAACATTAAAATCGTCTTGCTTAACTGGGTATGCAGCTGCTCACTGCAGGTTTCAAAAAGATTCAAATGTGATTTCTTCAATATAAGGTGAAAATTTGTAAACAGTCAACATATATTGTATTAGTATTTTATTATGATCAAACGATACATTTTAGTTTTTATTCCTTAACTACAAATTATCGGAATTGGGAAAACAACCCCTTTTTTTAAATTTCTTTGGTTTCTTTTGGTCGCTAGGAAGAAGCACTTCTAAATAACAAATCAAGTTTTTGGTGGAAGGTGGTGCAGTTACCACAGTTATAGCAACAATTGGTCCTTCGTACCAAGTGGCTGCTTTTATTATATATTTCCAATTCTCAAGTGCACCGCTGTCCTTTGCTTCTTGCACGAATACCCTAAGCAAACCGTTTTCGTTCGGGTTTGGGATGACTTCTGGTTCGCCAGCACCAGCATTTGCCTCGTAGACGATCACGAAGATCGTAAAAATAGCAAAGACTACAAATTTCATTTAAGCGTCTGTTTTAATCACACTGGTTTAGCCAAAGAAATATCAGTCTTTTATACGATTGTTTTCACATAAATTTACGAGTTGCAATAAATCAAACATTTGAATTTTAATTATTAGTTTTAATTATTAATATATGAATATTTTAATTTGAAATGCTAAAAGGCTTGAANTTCATTTAAGCGTCTGTTTTAATCACACTGGTTTAGCCAAAGAAATATCAGTCTTTTATACGATTGTTTTCACATAAATTTACGAGTTGCAATAAATCAAACATTTGAATTTTAATTATTAGTTTTAATTATTAAACTTTAAATGAATATTTTAATTTAAAAATGCTAAAAGGCTTGAAATTACATACCTATTTTATTATATAAATTTGATTGAACTAACTATTATACCGTATTTTTTTTATTTCTATAAATAATTTGTTTATGAATGAGAAATACAGAAAGTACCCTCCTCAAACAGGGCCATGCTTTAATCGAAACCAAGTGAATATGTATTTAAAACAAATTCAAAACTGCAAAGAATGGGAATGAATTCAAAATAAAAACCCATATTTACATTTTTGGAGTTATAATTTTATTTTAAGATATTCCCATAAATAAACAAGTTAAACGCCTGAGTTACAGATATACTGAATCGATCATGGTTTTGGTTTTATTTCTCAAGATAGTGTTATATGCACAAATCGTTAACCTTGAGTTTGTCGCGTGTGTGTGTGGGATCAAGACAGAGTCAAGAATTTGGACCTCACACGACCCGTCCAGATTGGAGGGAGGACAAGCAGGCCAAAGCAGAATGAAGAAATGTCGTCGCGTTTCAGGACAACAACGATTATTATTTTGAATTCGAGAGCGATCAGTCGCAATTTTGTAATCTTAAGTTTAAATAAATTAGTTTTAAATTTTAAGTTTAAATAAGTGTTTTAAATAAGACCAAAGTAAAAGGTGGGTCTTTAATAATAGTCTCTTTGAAGTCCCATATATTTAATGAGAAGTTTCCATAATATATAGTTTTGTTTTAATAGAGCCTGAACGCGAACATTCCGGCAGCATTTAAAAAAATGGAGAAAGAGCATTATCGTTTGGTGATTCGATTCCTGATTTTGGAAGGGAGATCACTGAGTTCATCAATGATACTTTAGATACTGCCCAAGACGACTCTTATGAAAACCTACTGTTAAATTTAACTAAGACTCTGAAATGCTATTTAATCTTCTTTGTTCCCTAGACATGACCAATATGTCTGTTTTTAATATTCAAACTCGAAAAAGTCACATGGTGGATAAAAATGTAGGTCGAATTAACTCATCATCGTAAAATAATCTTATTTTGGACGCATTCAGAACAATTAATTTTTTAACTGGTTAAAAGAATTATTCAAACTTCTAAAATACATGGGTCTCCAAAGAGACTATGTTGAGATATAAAGCATAAAACATGATTAATTCGTTCGTATATATATATTTGTTCTTAATCTTAAGGTGCATAACAGAAGAAATACACCGAAAACGATTAGTCAATATAAAGTCAAACATTCTTTGAAGTTGGGACTCCCCATGTTCCTTAGAGGGGGCTGTTTCCGTAAGTTCCTCAGTTCTGTTTCCCAACCTTGCAACGACATACACGGTTTTAACTTTGAGGTCTAAAAAGTACTTTTTGTAAGACTCAATAGGCCCTTTAATAATCAAAAAAACATTTAATAAAACCAGCCTAATTTTGTTATTTTCACTTTTTTTTAATTTTTGCAATTGCCAAAACAAAGTCTTTGAGGTTCCATTCACAGGAACCATAGTTACTCCTGTTTAACCTAAATAAAAATAAAATGCAGAAACATTTGCAAATAAAGGTTAATTGACAAAAAGGTCGCGCAGATTTTCTTTTGGGAGGCTGTGTGATCTGTTTGACACAGTCTGATTTAAATTGATCACAACACACATTTAATAAGTTGACTACACTCTTAAATTTAAGAAATTTACACCATTTCTTTATTTTTTAAGGAAAAACTATAACACTTACTTTCCTAATTACTTTTACACCCAATTTACAGTAATTTTCTCCAATCACACAAACCTAAACAAAGTTCGACATTCCGCAGATGACGTCATCAATGAAATTTCAAGCCACATTCGCTTAGTCAATGTTGTCTCTCCGAAAATGATGGGAGAGATGAAATAGCTCTCAAATTATAAGCAACAAATAGCAAACATGGCAAAACACTAACCAACGTATTGAATAACAACCTAAATAACACAATTTACCAAAAATTACTATGCCATATATCATTTAAAAATTTAATTTCGTCGAAAAGTTATGTCAAAGCGTTGAGCCCCCTTTAAGAGCTTTAAAAAAGTTATATAGAAACGAATATTTTTATAAGAACGTGGTCCTTCTTAACCCAATATTTTTAATCTATTCCAGTTACTATGATCATGTTTCATACGCTTTTCGATATCCATTTGAGTTTCGCGATGTTTCACTTTATGGCTCAGTGACTCAGTGAAAATTTTGAATTTTTATTTTACTAGGGCGAAAAAAATATCATAAACTAACCAACAAGTTTGTCTCAAAGTCAAAATTTGTTCGCCATTTTTTCCCTTTAACTACACAAAATATTGGTCTCGGCAATGTCATAGGACCTTGCCTATATTTCAAATTAATTAAGTTTCCTGTTTTAAAATTTCAATATTTACTGTTTCAACAGCAATCCGCATATAATTTTGTTAATTTTGTTTGATTTTTGGCATATTACGTAGATATCAGAGATAAATTTGCTTAACTGTAATGTAAGTAAATTATAGTAATAGCCTTATATTGCTTTAAATAAAAATTTATTTTACATAAATTAAAGCAAACAAATGTCTCAATAAAATAGGCATTTGCCTTATGGCCAAATGGTTAAGAAGAATTCCCACCGTTAACGGTAACTTTACAAATTAACATTTTACTTGAAACATTTGTTAAACATGTCAATGTTTTAATTTTCCTTGAAAATAATGAAATTTAATGTAAAATTGTAAAAATTTCAGTACTCGTAAGTGGACTGCAAAAAACCTTTTTAACTCGGAATCGATGAAACACACAATGTATGTCAAAAATAATTCCAAATATTTTGATAGGTTTCGCGAAATTATGAAAAAATGGATAAACGCACTTGTTTATAATATTAATTAATAATCTGATGATAGGGATAGTTAGACTTTCCGAAATATTTCATGAACTCACTATGCCATAGTAGGCCGCCAGTAGCTATCTTTAAAAGTCTATAAACCCTGATTTCGAAAAGTGAGAAAATAGTACAAATAATTTTCGAATTCAGATAAAGTAATGATGACTATCGAAAACTGTCCTTTTTGTACATTTCTAGATGTTAATATTGACATTGTACTATAGATAAGCTAATAAAGTCACAATCTCGGATAATATTTGCTGTCATAGTGGATTTTTAGCCTATTATGTACCGTAGCTAACAAACCGCTCTACGCAATGACGTATATATAACATTAGTTTTATGATCCTGGATGATAGTAATTAATCAATAAAACAGACAACATACAAATTAAAAAGCTAAAATTGGCTATTGTGTTAAAAAAGGTAAAAATAATTTGAAATTTTAAATCGTAGCGTTAGCAATTTGATATTGATTTAAGTTTCGTAATGCCTACCTCCCTTTTTTGTTCCTAGTACAATTTTTTATGTTGTTTAACTATTGAAATATGTAAATTCTAAAATTTGAACAAATTTAAATCAATGCTAAAATCGATGCATCATTGTGTTTCCTACACGGTACAGTCATATAACATTACGATTTAATATTAAAATACAAAAGGCGTGACAAATCAATAAATATAATTGCATTTTAACAAGATCTTTCACGCTTTATACCATGTCAAATTGAAATTATTGAAGTATTAAACTAAACTATTAAATTTGATTAATAACAATTCGTAAATCTACGCAAAATCGATATTATAAAAGACTGATTTTCCCATTACACTTCAGTATGTCTAAAGCCCAGGCAGAAATGAAATTTGTTGTCTGTGTTAGTTTTCTGATCTTCATGATCGTGTACCAGAAAGCAGATGCTATATATGTTGGCGATCCAAAAGTTATGGAAAATCCGAACGGAAACCAACTTCTTCGGGGTTTTGTCAAAGAATTAATGGACACAAATAAATTTAAGAACAGTTTTTTTGTTATTACAAAGGCTTTTGAGCAAGAAGTTCTTGGAATGAAGTATTACATCGATGTGGAAATAAGACCCTTGATGGCAAGCCCCCAAAAGTGCAAGTTCGAAGTTCATGTTTTTAACCACAAACCAAAAGAATTTCAGCATGTACGTTGTTCACATTGATAATAGAATAAAAATGTATTGATGCTTATAGTCATATACCCAAAATAAAATAAAGATTTGAATTGTACATGTTTTTGAATTTGTCGGATTAGAAATGTGATTTTTTTATTAGAAGTAAATAAAAAAATAATAGATTTCCCTTTCAATTCCTTTTAGGAATAGAGGTTGAGATCCCTTCAACATCAGCCAACGTGTCTTCGGCATTGCAGTAACAATTTGTTTTCAGTGTATTATTAGTCAATTAATAGCACCAAGATAAGTTTGAAACTGATCCAATCAATCCGCTCATTCTATTTATATTTTTGCGCCATTACTTATAATTCGCTAGGAATATTATTTCGCAATGGAAATGGAAACTTATTCGCTCTAGAAAAATATCCGCCCTGGATTTGATTACATTACCTGAAGGCAGTTTAGGGTAGACAGTCTAATCAAATTAGAGGGAGAACCACCACTTAAATAGAGCTGAATTGATTGGAGAGAGATAGAAAAATTCCCATCTCACTCATTTGTAGAGATAGAGAACAATATGTAATTTCATTAAATTGGTGACTAATTTGCGTGAAAATTTTGAAATGCTACCGCTCTCCGTGCTGTAAATTAAATCATTACAGAACCCATTTGCGTTAAAAAGATGCTACTTTTCGATATGGAATTACAAAAATTAATAAATAATAAACTGAAAACAATTGATCATTAGAAATCAAAAACACGTTGGATGTGATTCTGACTCCATATTTCCTTACAGTTTGTTGTTTTCGTATGTTCCCAAACTCTGTTTCCCAACTTAGTAACAATATACACGATTAAACTGTTCCTTCCCTTCTAGGAAGAGAACAAGTACCTCTTTCAGATTTCCAAGATATCTGTATTTTTAAGATTTATAACTTTACTTTTGGTAATACAAACGAAGAATGGTTATAATAAGAATACATTCCTCTTATTTTCACTGGCAAAAACTTAAATGTAATTATTTAAATATGAAGTGAAATATGAATGGCCCTGGTAAACCAAGTTTTAAAATATGGTTTTTGTCACCTGAACAATAATTTTAACACCAAAAATATAATTCAAGAACTTATATCTTTAATTCATATTATACAAAACTTTTATTTTATACATAAATTTCAAAACCTTAAATCCAAATATTTACAATGGAACTAGTTTTCTTTAGAGCAAAACAATTTCGGTACAATATTTCACTTTTAAGCCTTTTGATCACTCGATAATATCATTGTTTAAACTAAAATAGCCTGGTATTTTATTTTAAATCAGAGAAAATATAATACTCCACTAAATGATGCTCAAAATGCGTTCAGCGGTTTTTGTTTATAATAAACTAAACCGCTGAAAACACTGTTTTGGAACATACGGAAACAATCTTCAGGATTGTAAAGGAATTAATGAAAAATCAGTTCATTATACTTTAATTTCAAAATAAATTGGGAAGTTGTAATTAATCGCGAATGTTATTATATTTCAGTTATTATTTTTCAGTTATCCCATCATAAAGCTCGTGAAGAAAAAAATTAGCAATTATTATATCTATAGCAATAATATAGTAACGGTCGGCAATTGTGATTAAGAGGGAGAGCTATGGCGATACGCTATCGTTCATCATAAATGAATATTTATTTGCTTTGGCAAAAAGTGTATAACATTATGTTAATAAAACCTAACAAATGTTTTTCTTTCACGGTTTTTATAATTTATTTTCAATCATAATTTGCTATATAAAATTTTAGTTGTTACATTTATATAATGAAATCATTTTTGTAACAAATGTAATACAGGTTTGCATCTTTACGAAAACGTCACCCGCATTTTACCTTATTTATTATTTGAACTATCAATATTTACCTAATCTGCCTCTGACTCTTTATGCACTTCAGTGGGGATCAATATACTATGGGTTTGTCATCAATCACGAATTGATGGAAAAAGTTATTTGGATTGTGATTAAACTGAGAAAACATTGCTTTGAAATAATCTTACAGTGTGCTTGTTGCCAAAGTGAGAAATCGCGGCAAGTTTTGCGCGGATAGATGTCTCATGCACAATATTTATCAAAAATAAAATAAGATGTATGCTTTCAAACTCGATTAAAACAAAACTACAAACTGTAGAAGCTTCTTATTAAATACATGGGATTCCAAGGTACCTATATTCATAAATAAAAGCAAAATCATGATCAATACGTGCGTTTTCTTGCTCATTACGGAAACTTTTCAATCCACCCTCGTACAATGGAATTAAAAATTCAACCATAAAAAGCATGAACAATTAATAAATACAACTATACTTTAACACTTTTTACTATAGCCAATTGAAATATACATTTTAGTTATTAAGATTAATTACGAAATTAAACTGTTATATTCATTACTACTCGTTAAAATGGGTAAAATTGATACTATAAAAGACTAGTTTTTCTAATACAATTTAGTATACGGAGAACAGGCTAAGATGAAATTTGTAGTCATTGTTAGTTTTCTTATCTTCGTGATCGTCTACCAGAAATCAGATGCTAAACATGTTGACGAACTGAAGAGTTTGAAATACAAGACATTTTTCCCTTTGGGTGAAATCGTAAATCCGAACAAAAACAAACTTCTACGGAGTTTTGTGGAAGAATTAAGGTACAATGGTAAACTCGCGAAAGGGTTTTACGTAATAACAAAGGCCAGACGGCAATTAGTAAATGGTATAAATTATTTCGTTGATTTGAATGTATGGGAAAATGAATACAAACCTACACAAGATATGCCCACAAAATGCCAGTTTAAAGTTTATGTTCCTTTTGCCAAACAAAAAGAATTTTCAAATGTACAATGTTCAGTTTCATAATAAAATTAAAATGTATTTATGTAAATGATCATATATCGAAAATAAAATAATAATTCAAATTCTGTATGTTGTTGAAATGATTTACAATAAAAATCATATTATTTAAAATTTCTATTTTTAGATACACGTAAAGATCGAAAGATCTCCATTGATTTGCTCTCACAAAAGTTGGTCTTAAGTAATAGTATGCAATTGCTGGTAAAATCTTGTAAATTATAATTGATATCTGAATAGTTCTTTTAATTTTTATGTAATTCTGTTGAAAAATGTTTATGTTTTAGTAGCCAATGCTTCCTCTAGAAATTGTTTTATAATCGTACAGTGTTGAATAAAGTATAATTCAATATCCGCAGACAATTACAAATCGTGTAAATACACGAAATTAGTACTTTGTACCAAAATTAAACTAGTAAAAACTATAATTTTTATTCTAAGTAGGCGTAGAATGAAAATATAATTTGACGTTTTTCATGTCTCTATAATAAAGTAGGCCCTGATTTATTAATCATCATCGCTTGACAAGTACTTTCCTTTATTGTTTGTGTTTAGATCCTCATTTAGTACTGGGTTGTCTTCTTATTCTTTTCTTCATATTTCGCCAAAAATAGTTATTAAATATGCAAATTGTATAAAATTTTGTAAAAAACTGGTTGGAAAAACACATAATTAAACAATCTACTATTCGAGTTTAATTATGGTTCATTTTTCCTACACGTTGTTTAAATAACTATTCTAATTTACCTCTATCTATTACAATGCATTTAGTACATTTTTCAAATCAAGTCCTTTCGCCGTAAAAGTATTCCAAACTCGTGTTTTGGAAATGCTTCAAAACGGGCTCCTTCAGGTTACCCTCCGTCAAAAATCTCCAATCCCTGAGGTCCCTTTTTAATGTTGGAAATAGAAAGTAGTTGTTATGAGGCATATCTGGGCTACACAATGGATGGGGAATCGTTTTGTCCTCCTTAACTGACAATTGATCGTCAATTCCAGGAAGCGATGGAAAATATACGTATTTTGTGGATTTTAAACAAGCTTTTGACCGAGTCTCCCATAATCTGCTATAGAATAATTTTGTAAAAATTGGGATCTCCACAAAAACTTTGAATTTACTTATGGGCTTTTACCAGAAGGCCACCACAAGGGTAAAATAGGGGTACAGTTAACTACAGAAATACTCATTAGAAATGGTGTTTGGTCAGGGAGACACATTATCACCACTGCCCTTCATACTGTTTCTTTATGATTTCAAGAACAGCGGAGCGATGGGAGTCGAACTAAATGACAATACTTCATTAAACTCTATCTTCTTTGCAGATGTTTTGGTAATTTTGGCAACCTCAAGAGCGAGGTAGGTTTAAAAAACCATTACACACATTACAGTCTTATTGTTTCAAGAACTGTCTGGAGGCAAATGATATGAAATCAAAAGCAATAATCTATCACCAGGGGCACGCCCATGTAAAGACGACATCTTTAATTACATGACAGCCCTGTCGAAGTAGCAGCAGAAATTGTGTACATGGGAGTAGTTTTTACAAATACTGGTAAATTCGAGCGTGCAACAAAGTCAGCAGTCTCGAAGGCATCCTTTGCTTCCTATACGATACGCTCGGTCCTTCTTAGATCTGATGTCGACTCGGTCAGAGCACGAGCCGTTATTTTCGATTCATTTGTGCGTTCTACACTTCTTTACGGAGCTGAAGTATGGGGACTACAACAGGAGGGTCTGTTGGAGCGTTGCCAAACTGATTTCTTGAAATTGTTATATTATTTGCCTAAGTCGTCTAACACATAACCTGAATGTGTTTCGCATAGAATTCGGTGTTGGTGATGTGATCGTGGAGGTGTTGGGGTAGGGTGATTCGTTCGTTTCTGTTTCGAAAAGCAACTTTATTCAATGGAGGAGTGTTCCGAAGCATCTCAACTGAGAAGTCTTTTCGTTAAAGTGAATGTTCCTTTCTTCATGGGGGTATCTCCTGAGTGGCTGCCTCTCAGATGAGGCTGTCTGCAGCACTCAACAGGGACTAAGAGGGTGTTTTGAGTCAGATGAGGAGTCAAGAATTCTTAATTTTTCTCTATGCCCTCTCTACAAATATTTTATCACAAAAGATAGAGAATTTTTTAGTCAAGAATTTTATCTATTTTTAAGTTCCACGTCTTCTACCAAATAGTTATCAGTAATACAAGCGTCCAATATTTGTATTATAATGGACTCTCACATAAGTTCTCACCACAATCTCACTGTTTGAAGAGGGATCAGGATTACGACACTATTATAGATATATATGCAATCTAGGTCGATAAGGTAAGTCAATATTAAACACAAGGGTTGTTTTAATCAACGAGCGTAGCGGGTGCCTTAAAGAAGGCCCGAGTGTTTAATATTGCTTATCGACCGTGTTTTATACAATATTTTAAGCATTTTAAAATAAATTAACACAAAGTTTAAAAAATATTCGCTCTCTTAAAGTCAAATTAAAATTTTTTTAGGTAGACAAAACATTTTCGTTTTTTTCTCTTATTCTAAGAGAAAATGAAGAAAGCAATATCTTGGTTCTCTTTCTTTCACATAAGAAATATTATCCGTTAATGGATTAATGGAAAACAGTTGATTTAGATTTAATTTGTACTAATTTAAATTTAAACCTTCCGGTAAAACAGTCAAAAACACACACATACATCCGCAAATACAGTTAAACCCTACATAACAAAACTAACGACCATATAAATTTGATCGATTTCATTCACGGAGGTCACAAATTAAAAATAAAAAAAAAGAAACTTGCTTTAACGAATTCTTTAAAGCACTTTTGCTATAATAACGACTTTGACAGAACATAATAACATAATATCAATTTTAAGCTACAAAAATGCATAAAATATTTTATTTTGCCAAATTATTTATAATATGAAATGTTAAGTCTTTTATCGGTTGTAATTTTCAGGTATTTGGATAGAAGAAGATAATGAATATTTGACAAGTTCAAAGCAAAAGTTGAGAATCGGAGAATTCGAAAGTAATAAAGATACGACAGCTAAATGGCTTTTAGTACCATGTGGGACTAGGAGCTCAGGGTAAATTCCTAATGGATTTTGTGTATCATATTTTTATGTCCCATGCCGCTTCCAATTGACGAACATACAAGAGAATTTATGATTATGGGAAAATATTTTTATATATGTTGAGGCAGTTTTATTAGAACTTTTATGAAACATCATAAAGTTTAATATAAAAGTATATGACACATTTAATGTGAAAATTGATTTGCAGTTGAAATATCGACCGAGGGTTTATCAATCAAATAAAATCACAATGTTTTGCGCTTATATTTTTTTTCAATATAAATATATTGATAAATTGTTCATAAATTTCTTTCATGAATATGTCGAGTATTTAACATACGGTTAAATTGGGAGTGATGCCCATCGGGGAGATAGCTCCTCTTTCTATTTAAGGGTGGGAGAAAGATTAATACATATATATGTTTTTCTATATTTTAAAACTCTAAACAGGATCACAACGTCTTGTTAGTATTTCTTATGCAAAATTTAATTTTAACGCAATATTCAAATGATCAATATTTTATGTTCAATTTTTAAGTTGAGAATTTATTACTTATGTGGTTTCGTATTTGAGCTACATTACATCGCTCACGTTTTTGGAATAGATGCCAAAATGTTTTCCATACACATATATTCTACCATTATATTTTTATTTTGAAAATATATTAGTAGCACCAGATCAGTTAATGGCTAGTTAGTCAGTTAGTTTTGGTAATCTAATGGCGATATAGAAAAAATATGACTGATTGGATTAATGTTTCTGATAAAAAATTGCTTCGGGAGCCACCTTGAAAGATGAGATACTTTTCAGATCGAAAAAACTGTGGAAAAGAAAATCTGCCCAAAAAACTTGAATAAAATGTTATTAAAAAAAAATCGACTGTCAAAAGATGCTACATTTATCATAGTCGGTTTTTATAAGTTTTTTTTTTCAATAAATTTAATGATATGATAATAAGCGATATTATTTTGCTTTCAAAATTTAAATCAAACTATTTTTCTTAGTATACTATATCAGAAAATGCTGAATATATTTATGGTATTTTAAAGTAAAAATTTAATTTAAAAAAATCAATCTTTGTAGCTTCTTGATTTATAAAGGCTACAGAATTGGCATAGTTAAATTTTCTATGTTTTATGTTATTATTTTCAATATAATTTAAAATTCCATTTGTTGAAGAACTGAATCTTCTGAATTATTTATTTGATAAATAACCAAGAAAGTTATTATTTATTAGGGCAATTTCGTATCGAAAACTAGCCTTTTCTTAACGCAGATTTGTTCTGTAGCGGTTTACTTGACAACGGTCTTATTATTAACTATCGATTAACTGATATTTTTCCAGAATTACACAAAATAGCGTTCGATACACATGTGAAATTGATCATTACGCACTCACTTCCCTATTTTAACTCGCTGCACTTGCAAAAATATGTGGTAAATTCGTGTTGTAACAACCTCTAATTCACCAATTCTATCGAAACATTCTGTTTTGCTATTACATAGTTCGCAAAAATATTTGAAATCCTGATCTTTTCTAATATGTCCTGTCAAGATTCTTGCTACTTTAAAGTATCTTAAATATCTATTTTAATATTCTTCCATCGAAATATACTTATTTCTAGCAGCAAGCATATTATTTTAAAATTAATTTCGTTTAATCTGTGTAAAATGTTTTGTATTTTTTATCAATTTTTTCCCTTTTTTACAGAAAGATAAAATTTGAAGACTTTTAAAGTGGTTGCGGGTTAAAAGAGTAAAAATGTAAATATGGAATCAGTGGACCACATAAAACATTTCTCTTGCTCGTAAAACCGGAAATGCCCAAACATAATTCAAGTGCAGAAAATTAATGGCCTAAATTTATGCTTCGTTTTTTCTACTAAATGGGGAAATAATTACAAGAACAGATTTTTAGTCGTAGGGTTTGAGTTTGAGTTTTGTATAAAATCAAAACTTTAAGATTATGTTATATTAACCTTAACAAAAAAGAGGTCAATAAATAGTAATTAAAATTTCCATTAATTAGAAATCATTCTTTTATTGAAATATGATACACATGTTTGTAAATTATAAAGAATTTTATATTTAAATGTAATCATCAATGCCTTCACATATATAAACATGACATTTCAAATGATTTTAAAATAGCCAAATGAAAAGAACAATTACCTTTCATTGCGTTTATTAAACATAAATACATGTTCAGAATAAAATTCAATATCCATTATTCCCTTTGTTTAAAAACCAAATGTGTGGCATATGAACAAACAAAGATTTGATTAATGATCACTTAAACGAGAACAAATTTACATTGAAATATGTATAATATTTTTATCGGTTTTGTAAAGTACAAAATGAATTGTTCTTTTTTATGAAAAACCGTTTAAGCTTGTTTTAAAGAGAGAAGTGAATAATTTATAAATTTAATTTTAATGATTTTTGTCATTCAACGCAATCAAACTAACGTTTAAGAAGAATTTATTCCATCTTGTCTCTGCCCTCCGTACTTTGGCGTATTGCCCTTAGATGTTTCCATCAATGCGAAGATCTAGCCCTAATCAATTGGTTTACGCAATCAAAGTTATCAAATACCTTTTCTATTCATTTGTCAATCTTTCACCATTGACAATTGAATATCATGTCAATGAATGATTTTAAAATGATGTGATTAGCACCAAGAACTGATGATTCTCTATTGAGGCTATTTTATTGACATGTTTTTGCCACCGAAACAGAACATATACTACCAAGAAGACTAACCCTTTTATAACTTTCTTCTGAATCCGTTCGTTGAACAGCAGCACAGGACTTGTATTAGAAAGATCCAGTATTATCCTCTTCGATTCTGTGCACTCCAACGGTCTAAATTCGGACAAATAATGCTGACGACACAAGTTGTTCGAATGTTGGGGTCGTAGATATTATTTTTGTAAATGTCTTTATACAAATGTTCATCACAAATTGTTATTATTAGTTGATAATGACAAATGAATTTAGGAAATAAAAAATCACTGAATAACTGAGATTTAAACACACAATTCCAATTTTTTTGACGCGACACTTCACTAACTACTTACTTCTATTTCAGCCCCAACCGCCTTATGTTAAGGATATCCGCCAAAAAGCTCCATTACAGACGTCATCTCAGCTTAATTTAATATTGTAAGCATTTGCCATTCGCTCTGTGGCTGTGGCAGTTAATGGTGAGGTGTTAATTCCGGATAAAGCTCTGCAACGATTTCGTCGACTACAGTCCACTATAAAGTGTTCCAGAGTATCCTGTTCTAAATCACAGAGAGGGCATTTATTTATATTTTTATACAATCATCTTGGATTTATCTCAGTTGACCGTTATTTGATTTTTATGACAGTAGTCTCCCAGGGTTCAGATCTATTTCTTTAATCTAGCTCTCGAACTTGCCATCAGTACACAGGGTCATCGGCCTAAAAAACCGGCATTAACTGAATGCTCATATCTATCGAGATATAACTCCTGAAGAATTCTTCAAAATCTAACAAAAACAGAGCAAAGAGTAAAGGTGAAAGAGAGTCAGCCTGTAATATTCCATTTTAAAGTAAAAATTTCATCTGCACAGTTCTCTCCCAATACGATTTTGGCAGTAGGTCCCATGTCAAATTCATTCAATAATTTAAGCATTCTTAGTAAAATTCCCATGGTTGGTGGTTTTCTCCATAACAAACCATGGTTGATCCTATCAAACGCTTGTCTGAAATCTAATTTGCTCTCCTTCTTGACAAGATTTTTTATTAACGAGGAAAGAGTAAGCTATCATTATAAATTTATTACAAGTTAAAAATTATATTTTTTTAAATATTTTGTATAGGCAAATAAGATAGCCTTTAGTTAAACTCGTATATCTAAATAAAAATGACTAGTATTTTTCCCAATATAAATAAAATTTTATCAAATGAAGCTCACAATATTCAACAAAAACTGAGATTAAAATTCGACGAGTGAGATTTATTCATCTGAAAGTTTTCGATACCCACATTTGAAAACAATAGGGTTTAATACTCGTATACAATGCAAATTGAACAATGACTCCAGCATTTCTACAAGTGCAGATTGGTCAATAGATAGATAGATTTGCCATTGTTCTGCTTTGAATAAAACGAAATTAATTGGATTGGTTTCCAACTGCGTCATTTTGAAGTTCCATTGATTTCGTGTTTTGCTGAGACCGAGGCAGCTCCTGATGAATTATTAATTGGGTGGGAGATTCGAAAACAATGCAAATTCGCATCCAACAAAGAAGTAACTAATTCTCGAAATTGAATTCCATAAATACAGAAATCCATATTGAATTTCGAAAGCATTCGTCTGAAGTGAAGCTGAAACGTATTTAATTGATTTATTGGCAGTCTTCGTCTGGTTTGGACCGCCAATCAAATGCAGGAAGCATCTGAACAATTCCAATAATCCTTCTTTTCTCAGCAACAATCCGCCCGAAATTCCTAATTATTTTGGAATAAATTATAACCCGCTTAACTTGGCATCTGGCCAATTTCCGATCCCTGCTCTTTCATCCAAAAAAGTTGAATGCTTTTATTATTATCCTGGCAACGACAAGTGCTTTTTCCATTTTGATTGTTTTGTCTAGATTGTTTCCACGTGTTCATGAAGAATATAAAAATATAACTCATTAAAGGTTTTATTACTGTAACAAAAGTAATTTTGCTTAAAAAATCTGGTTTGAAACACAATATAATTTGTAAGAAAGAGGACCCTTGTTTCTTTTACAAGGTGTAACCCAATTGTGTACTGGTTTGGTGCCCTCATTTTCGCAAAAAACAAACATACAAACTGTCACCATCGGTCGAAAGCGATAAATTTCTTACATTAAAAAGAATCGCGCACTAAAAAAGTGCTTCATTGCGATGAAGCACTTTTGAAGAAACTGTGGGTAAAACCACAACAATCGATTCGGTTATATCTCATGAGCTGAACCTTCACCTGATGCCAAAGCCTTTACAAATGGAGAGGCATAACTACAAAACAGTTTCTTTTGAAAAAAATATTTTGTAATTTAAAATAACTACTTTATTAACTTACGTATACCTATTTTGGTTTAAATAAGATTTTACGATTTTGTCCGTAATACTTTAGAAGCGACTCGCAGACTAAATGATTTTTCTTTGCAAACTGAATGTTTGGATTCAATGATTGATTTCCAATATATGTTACCCATCCTATTCCAAGGCATTTTGTCTGGATGGCACGATTGTCCGTGGTCTTTTAAAGCGGCTTCTACTGTGTTTACAATTATACTAAAAGTAAATACAGTGGTTGAGATAGTGCAGTTGGTTAAGCGTCTTTACAAAATTGGTTCATTCAAAACCATCACTGGTTCGGTCCAGT
Organism: Clogmia albipunctata; assembly: GCA_001014945.1. Lineage (NCBI taxonomy): Eukaryota > Metazoa > Arthropoda > Insecta > Diptera > Psychodidae > Clogmia > Clogmia albipunctata. Next base: position 23,857 of record JXOV01003848.1, read on the forward strand.
ACAATCCAACTCATTTTGTATTTTTAATAAAAATTATTTCTCAGAATCAACTTCTAATAATTTGTGTTTAGTATTTGTTTAATTACATTTACAACAATGATATTCCCGGTCTCAACTATCGAACAACTTCTGTTGCCAACACTATTTATTCGAATTCAGAGCTAGGATCTCCATCCTGCGCAGAATCGAAGAGATAAACGGGATTTTTCTACAATTATATTGATAATTGAATAGATAAAGATGACAATTGTGGAAGGAATGTCCTTCTTCGTAATTTTTGTGTTTTGATAAATTGCCAAAAACCTCATGAAATAGGCTCAGTTCAAATATTGGTTCATTACTTTCATGACGTAAAACGATTTGGTTAGACTTAGGTCGGTAACGGTTGTTGTATCGTCAAAACAAACAAATAAAAACACGATGAATGTACTCCTTAGAGTTACGGTCGACCTGATCCAAATCACTAATGTGCGAATTTGACTAACATCACTCCAAAATGATTCGAACTCTGGCTATCTTCTTCTGACATTTTGGTTTATTGGAACTCACTAATTAATGAGGGACCTTGGAATTTACACAATCCATGACCTGACCTATTCTGTCGTCTTCATCTATACTACTCTAAAATTTTAGCCAGTAACAATCCGTAGATAGCTACCCTGCTAAATGGTAAAATAGCGGGCGCATACAGTCACTATTAGAAAGACACCAAGAACTGCGGGTCAACGCAGTCCAAAGCATCGTAACTATTTGAAGTTCGTTATTGTAATTCGCTCCAATCACTTTAAATAAATCTTGTACTGCAATCCCAGCCCCTGTGATGTTCAATTATAACGATACGGGTAATAAAAAAAAAACAAATTATAATTTGCTTTTTAAAAATAAATCTGTTTAGTTCATTTTTTTACAAAATATATAAGTCCAACGGGTAAGCCAATGGCAAATTCGTAATATCCATATAGTTTCCTTATACTCTATCCCCAGAATCTTAAAATAAATAAGTTTTGGCATTGGTTTTCTTTTACTATGTACTTTAAATGTGGTTTCAAAACATTGATATTGTTTTTGTATACAAATATTATTTTAATATTAATTAATGTTTCGTATATTCTTTCGTATAATTCTAAAAATATCTATTCCTTTTCCGTAATAACTTTAACAAATTTTAGTCCTACTTTCTTCTGCCTACTTATAAAATTAATTTAAAAATACTATAAGAGAAAATTTGATAACCAAGTAGGAGTTTGATTAACATAAATGTTTAGAAATTAAATTTAAACTGTTCGTCGATTACTTTTCAAAATTTAAAGAGGGCGGAATTCAACTAAAAAATAGAATACTACTGAAAATACTAACGAACATTCCCCTAATAATTTGTAACAACAAACCTTTATTTTATAATAAAACACAGGTTTTGTATAAAGTTTAAATTTATTATTATCCGATAAGATTACAAATTCAGGTTTTTAAATATCCACTTTAAAAGTTTAGCGTATAACACTTGGGATTTACATCAAAAGAGAGTGTCCACGATTGTGATTGTGCTACGGCATTGAATATAATGGAAGTGTGTTTTACATTTAATCAGAAGTCCATCTTAATTTAAGACAACCATTTTCAGTTTTGATCTTAGAGAAGGTGTTTAGAAGAGTGTGAAAAGAAGCTGGAGAAGGTCTTCAACGAAAATGGGGAACCACCTTCATCATAAGGGCATGTAGGCACAGGGGGACTTCTGGATGGGCTCTGACTTTTCTATGGGCGGCACATTGGCGCTCCTCCAGTAGTCCCTGACATTCTCCACCGACTCCAATACCCTTAGGAAGTTTTTCCCAGCTAAGAGGCTAATTTCCTGCTCATTCCAACTGGGATCTTCTAATAATTTCGCGAATAAATCTGGATATTTAGAGACATCCTCTAGACCAATTGGAGGTCTGTCTATTCCATCGTAGCCCGCTCCAATGCCTATGTGCTGGATGCCAGCAACGGATCTTATGTAGTTTATGTGCGCGATTACATCGCTGATTGTCGAAATTTGGCGACAGGAAATGTGCAACGAGTAAAAACTAATCATAACAATTCCCCCATTTTCGGCAATCAACCTCAACAATTCGTCATCTACATTTCGCGATAAATTGCAAATGGAACGAGCTGCGGAATGGGAGTAAATAACAGGTGCCCGGGTCTCTTTTAAGACGTCCTTTGCGGTTTGGTCACTAGAATGTGACAAATCGATTATCATCCCTAATCTATTCATTTCCTTAACTACGGACCTCCCAAAAGGAGTAAGTCCCTTATCGTTTAACGTTGCCGAAGATCCCGCCCACGTTATATCACATTTATGAGTCAGAGTCAAGTAGCGAACACCCAAAGAGTACATGGATCGCAAAACACCCAAAGAACTACCCAACGCGTGGCCTCCTTCCACGCCAATCATCGACGAGATTAACCCTCTCCGATGAGTCTCCATTATTTCCTTCGTCGAAACCACTAGAGTCGTGTACTTGTCGTACAGTTCAGTGAACCGCTGAATCACGTCAATCTGCTCCAAGGCCAGCTGCACAGCGTCCAAACCCTGCGCCTCGCAAGGAACGTACGCTGACCTGAAAGCAAAAACACACAAATCGCTGTTAACCCTCTAATCTCAATTATTTTTTAAAAATTATGTTCAAACATTAGAAAATTCGCAAACATGGTATTTCAGTCAGAAAATTTTTAAAATATAATTCTAAAATACCATAATTCATAAAAAAATCTTCCTTTTGTTGTCTGAGATGACACGGTGTCAGCTTATTTCTGTTTTATTACCAAAAGCGATTTATTTAAAAAATACGTTTTTTATAACCTTCTACATCATTCTCAGTGTTCTTAATACTATTACTTTCTGGTTTCGAACTTGAATATAAAACCATATTCTAGACTGAATTGTGAGTCAAATGCGAAAGTTATCACCGCTAAGGAGCTCTATTTCGCAGAAGCTGCTTTCATTCGCTAATTTAAAAAAATACAATTCTATTTACAGACCGCTCTCGTTTATTGTAAATGAGTCATAAAAACATAAAACTTGTTTTGGAGATTTTCTTACGTGTAATAATATTGAATAATATTTATCAAGCGGTGTTCATAAGCTTCACAATTGTTTTTTTTTCTTCAACCTGATATCTAATACTAAAAACCAAATGAATTTCTATTGGTCAACTGGCTATTGATGCCGGAACTGCCAAAAATCCGGTTGAATCAAATAATAGTTAAATTAAGTTTTGGAAAAATCTAAACACAAATTAATGTCTCTAATAGAAATATTACTTTTTGTTATCAAAAGTGCGAAATGCCTTTTTCCAATTTTGATATAAAAAGTACTTGTTTTCATTAATTTATGCTTCAATAAAAAGTAAAGCTTTTCTAAATGAATCATAATAATCATCAAGGCTTGGAAAACTGAATGGATACAGGCATGAAAAAAGTACTATAGAAATGAAAAGATACAACTCCATTCACAAATACATCATTCGACTTCTTCTTCTTATTCTAGTCTGAAGAATGAAACATCAAAATGTTTAATTAAATTTTAGTCACGATATAAATTGATAATAAATAAATTAGCAGTGACGTCATATTTTTGAATAAACTTGAAATTATATCAAATTTAAATTCTAATCAGTATTTGAAAATTATATTTGCAAACAATTTTTTGATTTATAAAACAATTTCATTTAGGGCAGTTTCTGTGAATTATTAACAGAAGTCATTTAAAGTTATATCTCAATGTTTGCCATATAAATATTTAATTTGTCTTAATTAGTTTTTGTGCTATTTTACAAATGAAAACTGGGAAAAATAGAATTCGTTTCTCGACGTTTAATTCAGTTTCTCGAAGGAAGCTATTTGCGTCGTCGACTCCGCCTCCTAGCGAAACTTAAACCGTCTTGAAACGANTAAAGTTATATCTCAATGTTTGCCATATAAATATTTAATTTGTCTTAATTAGTTTTTGTGCTATTTTACAAATGAAAACTGGGAAAAATAGAATTCGTTTCTCGACGTTTAATTCAGTTTCTCGAAGGAAGCTATTTGCGTCGTCGACTCCGCCTCCTAGCGAAACTTAAACCGTCTTGAAACGAAAATAACTATTTCTTCAAATACCAAATATTTAACTTCCTTTATTAAATATATGAATTTCTGGTTATAGTATTAAAAATGAAACTTAATACAAAATTTTATTAATGACGACAAAAATTTATATATTCAAAATGTTTAATATTTTTCAATTTGGTTTTGTACCGGGTATAATATATCTTCATTTCAATTTAATGAACGTATGGTTTTATGTCAAACAGTTTTAAAAACCAAATTTTTAAAAATTAAATACAATTGTCTCGATGATCTTTTGGGTCCTTCGAGGGTTAATATATTCTATATTTCGGATGTTTACCTTCCAATTTGTTTTATTTTATTTGATTTCCGCCCACAAAATTAGCAAACAACATTATTCAATTTCCAGAATTGTTTATTCAAATGCCAATGTGGCCTATGACGTAGTGGACCAATATTTGTTTTCGTCCTTTTTAGAGCAAGAGTACGATATTTTTCAATGGTCTTTACTAAGAATTTAATTTTAAATTTTAGTTGAAATTGTTTACTTCCCATAAACCAGACTTAAAATTATTATTTAAATTCTGTTTTTTGTTTGTTTTTAATTCTCTTTTTTAATTTAAAATATATACTAACTCATTTAGATAATGTAGATGTTATACTTATTTGTTAAAAAAAATTAATTTGTTCCATATTTAACTATATAGACCATTCACAAAAACTCCTTTAAAATTTCATGAAATCTTGTATAACATTGGATCAATTAGCTTTATTAAGTACACCTGCCTTGTTATTCTACTCACTTAATGGTTAATAGGTAATATTTATTATTATAGCTTTTTAAATCAAGTGCGATTTATTTTGTTAAAAAGGCTCTAGTTTTATTTAATGCTAATCTACTGTGTATAATTCATGACGTCAAGCGTTTTTGATCAAATCTCTCGTATATCTAAAGAGATGACAAGTACTGAAAAAATTGTTTGTGTAATTCTGTATCAAAATTTGCACGCAAAATGTCATCAATTTAATGAAATTACATATTGTTGTCAAAACCATATCGTTGTGAGTATTCCCATCTCAGTCTAATAAGCACACTTACTTGTACATATTGTGTCCACAATTTGAAAAAAAGCCGTTACGAACGGTTTTTATTTTCAATTATTGATTAATTGATTTTTCTTTCAGAATTACACAAAATAGCGTTCGAAACACATGTGAAATCGGTTATTACAACATTCATTTATCTATTTTAACTGCGCTTGTAAAAATACATGGCTAATTCGTGCTTTAATAACCTCTAATTCACCACTTCTATCGAAATATTCTATTTTGCAATTACATAGTTCGCAAAAATATTTGAAATCCTGATCTTTTCTAATATGTCCTGTCAAGATTCTTGCTACTTTAAAGTATCTTAAATCTCTATTTTAAATTTCTGGTACTTTTGTTTGAAATAAATTTTGAAAAAAAAAATTATTTTAAGTTTTCAGGGAATATTCACTGTAGTTTGAAGTATATTTTAAGGTAAATAAAACATCCCTTCTATATTTAAGAGGTTCGCAATATAATCATCTTTTGTAAAGTATTAAAATTGGGTACAGGTAGCAACATGGGATTATAATTTCCTAGAATATGTAATTAAAACATTTAATTTAAATTTGTTGAAATAGTTTAATTAGAAAAATAAATAATCACTACTTATTCATTTTTAATTCATTTAGTCCACTATTCTTTAAAAACAGATACTTTTTTTATTAAACAAAACAGGAAAAATGTAAATTTAGCAAATTCTTACCATTTTCTATTTAGATAATAACAGCTTTATTAACTCTTTAACATTGTCAATAACTTTAACAATTTTCTTTTCTTGCCTTCTCCATAAAATGTTTTCCTTACAAAATATAGAAAAGGAAAAGTGACGTCAGAAAAAGATGTGTGCTGACATATTTACAACTCATAAATATTTGGCAATTTGCGAGAAGCAAAATCAGAAATTCTTGGAAAAGCTGCTGAAAATATTAAAGTGATTTGCAAATTTAAGGCAATAACGAGTTGTTGGGTATTTTTTGCTGAAATTGGCACTGGCTACATTTCCATTTTATTCAATATGCAAATAACAAGTCCAGTAAAAACTACCGGAAATAAAAGTATTGGTATCATTCCATATTTCATCGATTGGTTATTAAATTTCACGGTATGATTTCATTGTGAACTGCAGATTTTTATGTTAATTGTGCTCTTTCTTTATAAATAAAAATATGATTTTTTTTATTGAAAATCGCTTTTAATTTACTATTAATTGAAATAAATGAATTTTTGTGAAAAATTGAAAAGGCACTCTAATACATTGTCACGAGCAGATGCTGTGTAGAAGAACCTTTTAACAATCCATTATCTGTTTTAAATAGTCATTTTTCATTATTATGATATAACAAAGTGAACGTTCTATTAATAATATTTAATGGCAATATAATTTTAGAAACGGCAAAATTTGTTAAATTGCCTAAAAATAATTTTTGATGAGAAATAGCCATTTTGCTTTTAATTAAATAATTACCAAGTTTTATATTTGGTTTACTTATTAATAATAGTTATTTATACAACAAGGTCGATAGGATAAATCATTATTCGTATTAAACACAAGGCTGCGAGTACGTTAAAAAAGACCCGAGTGTTTAATAATGCTAATCCGTGTTTTATACAAAAATTTATGCATTTGTAAATAAATTAAAAAAAATTAAAACAGAACTTTCGTTTTCCTAAAATCTTATTTAAAATTGGATAAAATTGGTTCTCCCTCATATTGTTTTTTTTGTTGCTTCTTCTAATTCCATGGAAAGATGAAAAAAAAAACTATAACTTGTTTCTCTTACTTGCACATACGAAATATCATTCAATTTAAAGTTTACGTATGAAAGATCAACAATCTTTCATACGTAAACTTTAAATTGAAACAATCCGTGATGTTCTGTTTAAAAGAGAAATCCGATATGTGCATCTCTTTTAAATCGTTATAATTAGTTAAAATAATTTATTTTGACTATATCTATAGCAATAGGGCCAGCAATTGTGATAGGAAGGGAGAGCTAGGGCGATATACATGGAGGGACGTATGGCTGTCCACCAAACACCGGTTGATACGTTATCCTGCATCGTTACAATGATCTTATTCATATAGTTATATATGAATAAGGGCTATAATCCTCGAGCGGGTTCTGCGCCCAACCTACCATACCATACCAATTTTGTTTTGATATGAAAACACTAGTATTTTTAAGAGTTCTTGTGCTTTCAAAACCTCTGTAACCAAAAAAATTTTAGTGTCATAATATCAATTTTATGCGTCAAAAATGCATAAAAGGAATTAAAGATAGTATCTTCAATAAATCTGTTATAAATATATTAAAATAGAACAAAATAGCGAAACAAACGCTTTTCGATATCCATTTGAGTTTCGTAATGTTTCACTTCATCGCACTCAGTGAAAAATTTTGATTTTTATTTCACTAGTGAAAAAAATGTCATAAACTATCCAACAAATTTGTCTAAAAGTCAAAATTAGGACGCCATTGTTGCCATTAAACTACACCAAATATTGGTTTCCGCTATGACATAGCACCTTGGTTATATTTCAGATTAATTAACGTTTCCTGTTTTAAAACTTTAATATTTACCGTTTCAACAGTCATCTGCATGTAGTTTGGCAATTTTTGTTCGATTTTTGGCACATTAACGAGCGTGAAACATTCGAGCGAGTCTTTTATCGTTTCCGAGTTCAACCCTTGTAGCATAAATTACTATTAAAACATTATACTTAATCAAGTTTTATTCTTAATCAATTACGAAAAAATTCGTTTGATTAATTATGAATACTGATACGAATACTTACAACAATGTATTTTATCAAATGTCTTTAACATATAAAATGTTTCGGAATTTTTTTCGAATTTTTTTTAATTAAAATAAAAAGTTATTATAATTTCCTGATATGATTTAAAGGTTAAAGCTTGTGTATTGGTAAATTTCCATCCGGATTATTATTTTAAACAAAAACGGGAAATTAATTAGGAACATAATAAAAGTTTTTAATGTTTAAAAGTTTAGTAATTATCAAACAACTGAGCTTTGGTACTAAATTACTGACAAACAATATTAATTGAATTTGTTTATAATATATAATTGTCTTCTAGGTACAGTTGTTAAATAAGTTTTCGAGTTCGTCAGAGTCGAATGAACGAAGGGATTTCTAGAAGAAACTGCAATCAAAATAACATTGGTTTGATGACCTCCAGTTATCTCAATGCGGTTGCTGCTTTTCCGTGGGAATATGTAAATTGTCCCTTTAAATTCTAGACGGCACTCGACCTTGATAAGGGTTTTCTTATCTGGTGGCATTGCCCTTTTTTGTTTCTGAGCTGTTAAAATGGTTTTTAACCAAAACCAAATTTAATAAACTTAACACTAATAGATATCACTATTTAAAACTGATCCAAAAAACTCTCGCCTTAGTAAAACAGTTTTTTTAAAAGTCAGTAACTACCTAATTTTTATAAACCAAAGTTTTCGAACCAAATCTTGATATTGCAAATAAATTAATTTAACAATTAATTATTTCATTTACAAATCAAAATATACGTATTGATAAAAAAAAATATTTATTGCACGCAAAATACAAGCTGATGTAACAACAGCTGTATTTTTATGAAACGTCAAGCAATGCAAATATTTGATTAAAGAATTATATTGATATTCACTAGACGACATCAGAAATAATACCCATCTGCTGAGTTAAATGAAAATCCGGAATCCTAATTTTACAAATCTGAAGACATCGACTCTCTGTAATACTTGAGATTAGTATATTTGCATTTATTAAAATTATATCAAATGAATTAAAAAACTTAATATGTTATTTTTGCATAACGAAAAATCTGACACAAAAATTGAATAACTACACAGGGCAAAACGCCATTGTTTTTGGAAGAATGGTTATAATTTTTTTCCTCGGTTCAATTCCTCAAAGGAAAATGGGGTCTTTTAACTTTCGGTGCATAATTAGTCAATTCATAGCACCCAGACCAGTTGTAAACGGGCCCAGCCAATCCTACCAGTCCAGGGATTGAACCCATGATCTCCGAAGAGGCTGCCAGATTCGTTATCAAATCAGCTATGAGGCCGGTTAAGGGTATAATGGATATAAAAAGTAAAATGAAACGTATTACAATTTTGACTTTGAAGGAAAATTAATTTAGCTTATTATCATATCATCATCTCCTTATATAATCTAGTGAAAATGTTTCTTATAGGAATTTTAATTTTCAAAAAATTTCATTCAATAATAGTTATTTATACATCAAGGTCGATAAAAATAAGCCATTATTAAACACAAGGGTTGTTTTTAGCCACGAGCGTAGTAAGTGGCCCGAGTGTTCAATAATGCTTATCGACCGTGTTTTACACAAAATTATATGCATTTTAAAATAAATAAACACAAAATCATAAAATTTTTATAGAAATATACGCTGCTCTGTTCCATACACTATATCTGCCTTTATTGGTCAATGCGTAATGCGAGAAAAGAATAGAACATTCCTTAATTAAAAATAATTTTAAATAAACTAGTGAAACAGTTTTGCAATTTTGTTGAACTTTAATTTCACTGCACCGAACAATAAATTTCTTTCTATTTTTATTTGGTAATCGTTTTTGATTTCTTCGGCACAAATTCTAATATTTGGATAATAATTTTCATTAATTTAATATTTTTATTTCACAACAAAATGTTAATTCGTAACAGCATTTTTAAATTTAAAAATCCATAACTGTAATCTGAGATTGTCGGATAATGTTCGTGAAAATTTGGCAATATTTAAAAATAAAACCTTTAGTATCAAAGTAATTATTCATTTAAATTGATGAATTTCATTTACGGAGGACACACATTAATAATTATAATAAAAGCACTAGTTCTTTAAAGAATTCTTTAAAGCACTTGTGATATAATAACAACTTTGACAGAACATATTTGAATTCTATAATATAAATTTTATTCATAAAATATCTAATATAACCTGACAGTTGGCAATTTTGCGAGTACAGCTCATCTAAAAAGTTGAGAATGATGTCATGCTGTTTAAATTATTAAAAAAAAATGCCAACATGATATAAGACGAAACAATATATTAATACCAGTCTACATGGAACTAACACTTAATTAATTTTCAATTTTGATGAGCTGAACATAAATACGAAATTCCTAGCGTAAAAATTAAGCGAAAACATATTAATTCATAAATATCAATGTTAAAGTAAAATTTAATCTATTTGGTACCGACAAGATGTTGAGCTCCCGTTAGGAGCTTTCTTACACAGAAAAATACATTTATCTTATTCCCACCCTAAATATGGCATGTCTTTCCCTATGACGTATTCCCAAGTTTAGCCTCAGCTTCATTATGTTGATTAAAAACAACCCTTAAATTTCGAGGAAAAATTGTAATTGAAGATTAATATAAATAAATGACACCTAAGAAAATTAAAACTCCATCAACATAAACTTCCTTAAACAAGGAGATACCTTTAAAATCAAATAACAATAAATAACTAGAAATTAAAACCAAATAATATAGGTAATTGTTCCCCTAAAATTTACAATATCATAAATAATTTTAGAAATACAAGCCAAAGTATTGTATTTCAAATGGAAATTGCTTGGCGTTCGTGGGTGAGCGATAAGTTCTTTGAATAATAATTTGCAGATAAGCTGTATTAAAATACCTCCTCCCCCCTGGGATCTAATTCCATCGAGCCGAGAGGAAGGCAAAAGTCAACCGAATAATTAATTACATTTTCATGTCAATTGGGAAATCAACCTTGACTGCTATTTATTATTCTCTCTCCTACGCATTTCTAAAACTTGGAATTTGAATGGTATTTAATTAGTTTAATATCTCCTTTTAATAATTCATTTGGACCATTTTGATCTTATTTTAACTTAAAAGAAACCATTAGAAATTATTGGATTTGTGTTGATTTTTCGATGGCGAAAATTCTTGGAATGGAATTTCTAGAATATAATTAAAATAAGAAGGCAATTTTATTTCATTCCAACACTTTTAAGAGGAAACTGTCTCCTCATGAAAGATGTGCTATCACTGTTCAGTTAACGACAGTGTCAAATGACTCAATTAATATGAAAACATTGCTTGCATTTTCTGAATGCCATTTTAAAAATTTCCCCATCAGACAGTTTGTGCAGAAATTCTGAAATTTTGCTGGAGAATTTCGCCTTGGAATTTAAATGACAAATTCTCGGATCAAGTCTTACCAGAACTGTGCTCCAACCAGCCCCTTTTTCAGCTTGGGAATGTCTGTCTGCGACCAAGGTGAGTGGCTCCAGGGCGCAATCTCGTCCAGGCCCTCGCTCAGATTGAGAAATTCGAATCGGTTATGCGAATAACGTTTGATGTTCCAGGGCAGATCATTGTGGCCATCTGAAAATAAAAGCCAGCCATAAAATCGGCCCAAACCGAAATTTGATTCGCTTTTTTATTTGATAGCTCAATGTATGTTACAGTGAAGTGCAAAAGAATTAGGACATTAATTTAAATTTCTCCATTTTCTTATAAAATAAAAGAATTTCATATTTTATATGGAAATAAGTTAAAACTGAAATATAAAATATATATTTATTTAGAAACATCTTTTCTTCCTTCAACTTTTATTGCAGTTCAATTTAGACTAATTTTAAAAAATTAAAAAAAAAACATTTGTAACTAAATATTTCACAATTCTAATCAAATATAGATTTGGTTTATTTCTAGATCGAATAAGACAATTTAAGGAGATTTAATTCTAAAGAGGTGATCCCGCACTTTGACCTGAAGATTTATTGTACTCCTTAATAAGAAATGAGTTTTACTGTAAATTTATAAATACGAGTTTATATATTTTATGCATCTCAAAAGAATTACAACAACATGGCGAAATTCCACATTGGCTTTATTGTTTATAATAAAATATCGAAACAAATAAATAAAAGTCTAATTGAAAAAACTGTAACGAAAAATTCCAATATGTTTTTATTTTATAAATTAAATGAAAATGTAGTTAAATGCACGAATTCACAATTGGAAAATTAAAATATTAGAAAAGATTAGTAAAGTGAAATTAAATAGCTCTCCCAATATTTTTTGGAAGGAGATAATAAAAGAATTTTATTGATTCTTATTATTATAGGAAAGAGAACTGTGTTTTAATTAATTTGTTTGTTAATAAACTTTAAAATATTCTTTATACTAAAGGTAAGTTATTGTTAGGTATTATTGTTATAATTATTGTGATTCTTGGGCAAACGATATTTTATTTATTCAAGGACTGAATTGTGTAATGAAATATTTACAGAAAAATAAAATCCTCCCAACTCTTTTTCGTCCCACTGTAAATTGATTATCGAAATGGTCAATCGGGGAGATGGAGGTGAAGAAATTACCGATTAGGGGTGTTTCCTTCAATATCCTTCGTATAGTTTGCAGGCGATAATCATCCGAGTTCCTATCTATGAATCCGGACCCGAGAAGAATCTCGAGGGCGAGGCTGACGACCACCACACAGATGGTGAGCGCGATGAAGAACGTTACGACAAAATAGCACCATTTCCTGTCCGGATCCGAGCCCTTGTTTCTCCGCTGCGATGATGCGGAGAGAGTCTCTATGGTGCCGTTGAGATCTGTCTCCCCCAGCACTGAAGACACTTCCTCCTTCTCCCCCGAACCGGAGCTCGCTTTCCGCAAATTCATGATTCCGCAAATTCCCAGTCCCACGCCAATCATGCTGCTCGATTGGTAGCTGTTATTGGCGATGTTTGCAGTCTTCGAGGTAATTGCCATCGGAGAGGTGATGTCCTCGAAGCCAATCTTCAGCGTGGACAGCGTGAGAGTGGGAGAGGCGTTTGCCGAGGGACTGGATAAAGACGAGGGAAAGAAGCACGATTTAGCGTCGAAAATGTCGTAACTGCTCGATTTCGTTGACGTGGGAGCCGGGACGTGGTTCGAAGCGAGCACCTTCTTGCCCAGAATCCCAGCCGTGGTCTCCAGGGCGGAGGTGGTGGTGGTGGCGCAGGAGGGCAACGATTCGTTCGAGGCGCGCGACTCCAGAAGAGGTGGCAGAGTCTGCTTATTCGATTTGCAGCCTCGTTTGCTGTTCCTCAAGTGCTGGTGGTGGCTGTGGTGGTGGTTTCCGCCAGTCGTATGCTCCGTTACATCGGGCAGCCCCCCAAAGCAAGACGTTTGCTGTAAAATAGAGAAATCAAATAAACACACATGTAAGGAACGGTATAAGAAATAGAGGAACAGTGGAAACAGAGTGAATAATAAAAAAATAAGTGTTAAATGATATCGAATATGAACACAGTTTAAACTAAATTGCATAGAATCACTAAAATGATTTTATGCCTATTATATTTTAAATTTCTCTCTTGATATTTCAAACTAAATCTTTACAATTTTGTGCTCTCGGTAATATGAACAAAAAATAACCTCGGCTATTTGCCAAAACCACACGGTAATTCGTACCAATCTGCGTAAATCATTCAACAATTCGAAGTTGCAAATGTGTTGTTGCATCATTTCAGGTACATTTTCTCTTAGAAAAAGTTACTGAACAGTATATACTGGGAGCAATGGAACCACTTGATAATTCGAATTCTCGATAAAAGTATTTTTCGGATCAATTGGAGGTTCGAATTATTGAGAGTCGACGGTAATTAAAATAATTATAAATTGTATTTGTTTGTATTTTATTTGTAAAATAAGAAAAATGTTTGAAAAACATTTAATACTGAAATTAATAATGATTAAAATAAAAATGAGAAATGAGTTTATATTTCCCTATTGAAAAATTAAAAATTGATTGCGAACATTAACATTTTATTATATACTAAAACACTTATAACAAAGTCAAATTTTATTTCACAAACATAAAATAGCTTCAAATGAAATATTTCAACTATTTTTATTCAATGTTGAACATTACAACGAAAAAAGATATAAAAAGAGCTATAGAAGCAAAGTTAAATACTTTTTCTGTTTTATGAATAATAAAATACCAATATAAAATTAATAGTAAATACAAATGAAATAAAACAGTTACATGTAATTAATAAAATTGGACAATTGATTGTAAGCGTGCTTTGTCCATTTTTAATTTTTGGCTTTGAAGTGGCTACGCACTGAGAAAAACTTAGTACTGTCGACTCTCCAAAATTCGAAAATCGACGTACAAATGGTAAATTAACAGTAATCATTCAACTCGTGATAACTTTAAATTATAGATATGTTAGAATTAACAAAGGTTTGAATTATCGAGAGTCAACGGTAATAATAATAAGGATGCACCACCTGGATGGGCACCCGGGTCATTTCCCAGGCCCCATTTACTACACTTATACGAGACCCGGGCAATTCCATTGAAATTGACTCCAGGCGGATTACGATTATAAATTTTATAATCGGGTGCATGAGTCAATTTCATACAAACAACCAGGGGCCCACACAAACACAACATATGGTGCCCGGGCAATGACCCGGGCGCCCGTCTCGATAGCTATTCAAAATCAAGAGGATGAAATTACAAGTATTTAATTCCATACTTTCGAATATAAAATTTTTAACATTTAGGATCAGGTTTGACTCAATTTTATTAAATTTAGAATTGCTTTATAAATTATATTTCTTTTTATAGTTTCTAAAGATTATCAATCTCATTTTATCTGTATGTTCATTTCAGACCAAGAAATGAGATTAAATCTAAAAATACCTGAATCCAATTACAAACCATCCATCGATAATAAAAGAAAAGTTCCCATATTTCTTGACACATCCTATATAACATAGTTATTTCTGAGTACAAACATGGAGAAAATGTAATTGCTTTCTCGAGAGCAGGCCTCTTCAAAGTTCCATTGAAAATAAAATATTACTGTATAACACGTAAATGTAATAATACGACAGCCAAGGTGACACTCTCAGTTCGAATCATTCAGGTCGTTGCACAACCAGTTCAAGCCACCCCAAAACCCACATCGCCCCATTCAATATTTTTGAAACCGAGACGTAACATACACTGATTAAAAGACCGGGAAATTTAATTTAGTGTAATGTTGAGCTTGGGGGTTTTTATTAATTTTTGCTCTCCGTTTTTCTTTTTCTTTTTTTTTTGCTCCCCAATCAAAGCCAATTCATCTTCTGAAGAGCAACAATTTCAAATTAATGAAGTGAGAGGGAATATGAGCAAATCATTCAGATATTTATTCCCAAAGCCCACGTATTGCAAACAAGTATTTGATAAATTGCGAAACAATTTCAAAAGCGTGCGTTTCATTTACATTCCAAAAAAGAACAAGTCTGTAATTCCATTTAAGTAATGGGCTTTTGAAATGGAATATTCTTTTTATGTTATTATTATAAATATACTTAAATATATTTGTTCATGAAAAGTATATATATAGTATATATATAGATTATTATGATATCAATACATTTTGGTAGGGTCTGTAGGTAAATAAAATATCTAATAAAAACTGACAGTTGAAAATTTGACAACTTTTCCAACATAATTGGGAGATGTGGTCGTTGAGTAATTTTACATAAATTATAATTTCTTTAGTTTATTTCGGTGCGGAATTTCTTTTTCATGACTATTGCAATCTAAAAGTACTTTTTGAAAGACCCCCGAGGCCTTTTTCTGACCAGAACAATAATGATAAAATCAGTTTTTTTTTATTTTCTCATTTCTTTATTCTTACGATTGCTAAAACTTATTTTTTAGTTCACTTGATTCATTGTTACTAATGTATTATATATCAAATTATTAGTACAAATATGCAAACATGGTCAAACACTAACCAACCAATAATTAACAACCTAAATAACACATTATACCAAAATTACTATGGTCCCTCTTTGTTTATATAAATTATGATACCGAAACCTAATTAGCACACAATTTTTAACATAAACATTCGGCGACAAAATAATAATTTTTAAATATCACATTAAAGATTTAATTCAGTCAAACAAGTACTGACAAGGCGTTGAGCTACATTTAAGCGCTTTCAAATGCAGAATAAAATTTGCATTTTTCTTTTAACCATCCTAAATTTAAGAGAGCATCTGGCATCTCTCCCAGTAGAATCAGTTTAGTATGCTTTTTTGTGGCATAAAATTGATAAGAAACTAGGGCTTTTTCTTTATTATTAAAGTGTTACCTCCGTGAAAAGAATTATTAAACAACCGGACCTTCTTTAAGGCACTCGCTTCGCTCGTGGCTTAAAACAAACCGCTAACAAACCTGAACCCTTCTGCGGTATTAATCTAAATGCCGTCGAAGGTACAGAGTTACAATGTGCAGAAAATAAACAAAATAACCAGGCCTAATGCATTCGAAAGCGACAATGGGAGGTTACAATCCCAAAAGAGCTTCGGAGCTCATACTCCCTAATAGAGACAAAGTTAGGATTGTCTTATGTTTTCTTGACAGGGCTCTGTAAACTTGCCATGTTTTAGACTTCCTACAAGGACTAAACACAGCACTACAGAGATATAGGTAGTACAATAGATCTTTAGGTCAAAGTGCGGGATCACCTTATTAGAATAAAATAAAAATAAATAAATAAAATTCAAGAAAAGTACCTATTTTAGACCAATAAAACCATGCTCGTAGGGCTAATAATTTTCTCGTAGTTGTAGGTAATATAATGCAAACTATTTATTACGCATTATTTCGTTTTATATAATCTCAATATATTAATTTCAATGTTATAATGCAGTAAGCAACAAGAATTGAATTTGATGATTTATTGCAAAAATAAATTATTATACTACATTATTCGAAGACAAATGATTAATTGCTCTCAATTTTATAAAAATTTTCATAATTATACATTTCTTTTTGTTATGTTTTGTAAGTTGTACAAGTTTCATTTAATTGGAATATAATTGTACTAAAAACTCAAAACATAACTTTGTTATCAACAATCTTATCAAACTAGTCTCAAAGTTATTGATAAATATTCTATTTAAGTCATTAACTTTTTGGGAATCAATTCCCAGCGATACGAAAAACTAATTTGCTAGTCATCGACAGACTAATGATATTAGAAAATGAGTTGCTAAATAAAAGTCAAAAGAAAAACTAATTAATACCAAAGATTCTTGACAAAGGAACTGGAGTCTATTTAGTGTGCTATAAACAGAAATACCTCATTAATTTCTTATAATTAATGAAAATTATCTATCGTTCTGAATGAGACATGTTTCTCTGATTATTTAATTAAAAGAAAAACTTTAATCTCGTGTTGTTATTTATAATAATTCAAATATAAAACTAATTATAAAGAAAATTAAAGTATGATAAAATAAAACCAGAACTTTGATTCAAACAGAAATAGTTCGAAGTTTCTTATAATTAATCAGTCTTGTCTTTTATTAAGAAAGCATCTAATTAGTGGTTTGAAGTGTTTCAATTAATAGGGCTTTAAAGTCAGAAAGCAACAATTTTCATTTAATTAAATAATTAATATTGAGATGAAATACGAAAGTGTCTATACATCATTGGATGTAATAAGAAATTTTTATTCAAAAGAATCTGAAAACTTTTCTTATTAAAGCAAGATCCTTTTGTATTTTTTTTTATTTGTTTTATAATGAGTACCAAAGATAAACTTTTGAAGAAAGAAATGTTTGTTCTTTGATACCTGTCAATTATTACATTCCTTTTATTCATACCGAATTTCATGGCTTTTGGCTTTTCTCAGCTCTTGAGATCTATCATCACGATAATGCTTCATTCCGTTTAACACATCGCCTAGCCTCTTTATTGAAGCATTTCCATTTTGTTTGTCCTTTCTTCCTTTTGCCATCGAGGATAACAAACATGATAAATCTCAAACATGTTTTCGCTTTTATTATCAACTTTATTTATATTCGGTTATTTTTGGCGATGTTCGAGGATTGTCTAGACATAATGTCTGTATCCTTATAGGTCCGGATTCTGCTAATACATTCAGAGGAAAGATAAAAAGAAGAAAACAAATTTGTATCACGACTTTAGTGCATTATCATTTATTAGATTATATTCATCTCAGTCTAAGTATGATGATACATCTTGGTTATGAGAGTATGACGAGTGGTTTTTGAGAAATGACTAGGTTATTTTATTAATATAAGGTTTAAATTTGAAATGAAATATGAACCCAAATTTTGTTTCAAAATAATTGGATTTTCTGAGAAATAATTCTCATTGCGTAAATGTGAAATTTAGAAGTTGAAAATTGATACCTTTTTGGGATATTGTTTTATATCAATTTCTTTATATATCATGTGATATATTTTATATAATATTCAATTTCTCCGTTTTCGATGACAGTTGGAATATTTTTAGCGAATTCTTAAATTATTTGTTGTGTTTGTATTTTTTGACAAATATTAGAGATTTGTTTATTCACAGATAGATAAAAGTTATGTGGTTCATTTAATACAATGGGAAGACGATTTGACTTATTTATTTTATACGAAAATTGGAAAAAATAACTTTAATCTATCCTCCCTCCGTCTTCTACGAATTAACAAATAATTGCAATAGGCGATTGGAAGGTGTGTACTGATAGGAATCCGAATTAAAATATTGAACATAAATTACATTTAAAATTGCGCCTAGATTAAGCTAAGGTATAGTTTTTTAAAGATTAATTTTTTTATCGATAGGTAGTTAATATGCATTTCAATTTTTTTAATGTTTTATAAAGACCACTATTAAGTTGCAATTGTTTTATTTTAGGACGAGTGTGTTTAATTACGTTCAAAAGGAGTTTTTTTTCTTACGATAACTATCAAAAAGAATACTTGGAACATTCATAATTGAAAATACATATCTTAAACTAGCAAAAATAGCTTTTTATTCTCAGAATCTGTATTATGTTTATTATTTTCAAAAATTTTGTTAAAACTGCAAATTATTGATATTTTAATAACATAATACTAAAGTTTATAGAAAAGTAAAATATATTTTTTTAAATTTAATACTACACCTTTTATCATTGCAATGTCTGGGATTAAGAATTTCAACTTTTTTCATAGCATTGTCATTTAAAATACATGGGCGGCTCTTGACATTGCAACGGTTTAGTTAAAGTTAGTCCTAATCTTGCATAACAAATGCCAAAATATTTTTAAACGGCCGATATTCTGACGAATTTGAGATAAAATCCGGTATCCGACAAGAAGATGCACTCTCAACGCTTATTTTTAACATAATCATGCAAGAAGTCATCAAAAGAGTAGAACCGGAAGGCACAAATTGACCAAATGTGTTCAAATTTGTGCCTTGGCGGATGATATAGCAATTATAGGCAGGACCGTGACATTACTAAAAGAGTGTTTTATAAAATTAGAGATGGTTGAAAACAACTTTGGATTACTCATAAACGAGTACATGACTTCGACAGGCTGACGAGAACAAGTTGCAGCGATGCGAGTGGAAAATCCATAGATCAATTGGGGACGGTGTGCGTGATTCCGAAGGAAATTACCGCAGGCGGTACAATTTCGAACTGGACACTTTTCTAGAAGGGCATACTGTGACAAGATTTGTTACGTCACAGCGTTTAAGATGGCTCGGGCATGTGATGTGTAGTAGTACAGAAAAAGCGAAAAAAGGTCGCCCACGACGACGATGGATGGATTGCGTCCAGGATGAGCTGAGGGAGTTGCAAGTTGATAACTGGCAGGCCAAGGTAACGAATAGGTCTGAATGGAATCGGGTTGTGGATGAGGCCAAAGGACTATAGAGCCCGACGAAGAAGAGGAAGAAGAACCTTGCATAACAATCTAACATATATAGTATATCGCTATCAATACTGAATTCCTCGTCATAACTACCATAAGAATTATATATATAACTATAAAAATTTTAGTCGATATTTATTAGCCAAAAATCCTTTTTAAGTATTATAAAGAACATGAGGCATTTTAATTTTAATGATTTTTGTTTGAAAATGTCAATCCAGTCAATCCGACTCGCCCAGGATTCATGCCCATGCCATCCGAGGAGACAGTTGCAGTGTGTTAGCATAGTACCGAATATCAGTAAATATTAAATTATTCCCACGACATTCCTGGACGGAACTAGGCGTAATCTCAACCTCAACCAACGGGTGTTAGACTTCTCATGACTCTTTTTATTTTCAGTGTATTAGTAGTGAATTAATAGCACCTAAGACCGGTTGTAAACGGATCCAGTCAATCCGCCCATTTTATTTATTTGTTTGCGATATTACAAATATTTATAATTCGCTATGAATATTATTTCGCAATGTTGTTGATATACACAAATGGAAACTTTTTCGCGCTTGAAAAATATCCGCCCGGGACTTGAACCCACGACCTCGAGGAGGATGTCCAGGGTACTAACCGCTAGGACACAGAGGCAGATACCGAATATCAGTAAATACCTTTCGAAAATATTTAAAGAATAAAGTTGCAAAATTAACAATAAAAAACATAAACAAGAACACATGTTTTGGCAGAATGTCTGTAAAGTCTCTTGATTTTTAATCAAATAAGGGTTGTGAAAGAGCATTTTAAAGCTATTTTCAGTATATTTACAATTAAAAACGATTTTAAAAAATTAAACAGTAAAACTGATTGTAAAAAGTAATTACGTTATGAATTAAAACGCCACATGCTCCATGAAAACGACTTCTATGTCAATAATCTTATCAAACTTGTCTTAAAGTTATTGATAGATATTCTATTTGAGTCATTAACTTTTCGGGAATCAATTCCCAGCGATACGAAAAACTAATTTGCTAGTCATCGACAGACTAATGATATTAGAAAATGAGTTGCTAAATAAAAGTCAAAAGAAAAACTAATTAATACCAAAGATTCTTGACAAAGGAACTGGAGTCTATTTGGTGTGTTATAAACAGAAATATCTCATTAATTTCTTATAATTAATGAAAATTATCTATTGTTCCAAATAAGCCATGGTTTTGGACTGACTTTGTTCCAAAAACTAATTATTATGGTCTATGAAAAGAACTAGATTTCAGAATTTTAATTATATAATTAATATTAGATTTCAAAATAATTTTAATTACATTAGGAATGAAAGAGAAAGTGTATCAATTCAATTATGAAAATCAGCACTTTGTTAATTATTTAAAGGATTTCCAAATCACAATACTTTGACTGAGCAAATGGGGTAACTTTAATTACTTGGCCTTTGCAAATAAGATCTAATTTGCAACTTTTCGACATTTCCATTAACTATCTGAGCGTATCCATCAGCCTTGGTCCATTTGGCAGTCTCACAAACAATGTGGAATTAAAATGTGGACCCTTTTTTAAACACAAAGAAAGGGTTTTTAGTCCCTCCGAAAAATAATATTCATTACTTCGAATGACAAATGTTCACTTTCGCATGGTAATTGATGGCGAAAATTGTACTGTGAAATCAGATGAAAACGAGAATCTGGGGAAAATAAATTAACAGTAAAAAAACGAGACCGTTGTTGCTTTTGCACACAAAATTCAAAGACTTTTACTTTGATTTATTGCCGCTAATTGTCATCCATGTTTCTCTCTTTCGTCATTTTAATTGCAAATGAATTTCGCGCTCTCGTTTTGCAAAATGTTGAGGGCCATTAAGTAAATTTGGGATCCGTTTGCCATTATTTATTTTATTTGACAAAATGGCAATCAACGTAAAAACGCTTCCAGCTATGAACGAGTATACGAGAAGAAGGACGTATTATTACAAGCCATTACTCTCCCAGCCCACTTTTATGATGGATGGATGGAAATTTCAGGCCCAAAGTGGAACCTTTTTCATGTCAGACATCTAACCCAGAATACATCAATTATCTCTGCACTTCCGGTATCAATTTTCTTCTCTTTATGATAACTTAATCAAGTTTTATTTTTCGACATGAGCGATTGCATCAGGTGCGTCAAAAGAAACACATTCCAATTAAATGCCCTTTTCCTTCACTCTCTCTCTCTTTCTCTCCAACTCACTTCCCTTGCCGTAATTACCACTTGTTGAACTTTTACAACCACTTGCGTTAATTGCCTTTGTTGGTTTTAATTTAAATGTCTTGGAGCGGAAACTGGAGACTGTTAAATTTTATTAACAGAAAAGCAATTACCGACTAAATACAATTTTATTAGCTTGAGAATTTATATTGTTTTGAAACAACACCAGAGATTATTGAATTAATAGCGTTAACCGAAGAGCTTAATTTATTACACAGAACGAAAATTTTCTTAATAAAATAATATTTACTTTTCCTCTAGAAAATGAGGACAAAAAAATTTTAAACAATGCACTTTCATAAAAAAAATCAATTATTTCTAATTTTTATGATAATTTTGAAACATAATCTCATCTCATTTGAATTATTCATGTTAATTTTTTTTTATTTGTATATGGAGTGGCGTTGCGTTTTCTTGTGTCGATTTAACCTCGCCAAATTAATTTTTAATATTTTTGCTGTGCTTGTATTTTTCACGGATATAAGTGATTTGGAATTATATTTGAATATTTGAAGTATTGTGCATCGTTTATTATATTAGGAACACAATTTAAATAAATATTTTTGTTGCTAAAAATTGATATATAAACATTCAAATTTGCTCTGTCAAAGTCGTTATTATAGCACTAGAGCTTTTTTTATTATGAATGTGTGACCTCCGTAATCGAAAATCATCAATTTATATGAAAAGTTACTTTAACACTGGGGGTTTTATTTTGACGAACATTACTAAACACTCTCAGATTACAGTTATGGATTTTTATATTTAAAAATTCTGTTTTGAATCAACATTTTGTTATGAAATAGAAACATAAACATAATTGAAATCTTTTATCTAATTATTAGAATTTGTGCCGAAGAAATCAAAAGCGATTACCAAGAAAATTTCTCTTAATTTATTTATTGATGCAATGAAATTAAACTTTAATCAAAATTACAAAACCGTTACAACTGGTTTATTTAGTTTGCTTGAATATATTTTTAATTTAGAAATGTTCTATTCTTTTCCCGCATTTCGCATTGAGCAACAAAGTCAAGTACAGTGTGTGGACCAGGGAAACCTATACATCTAAAAAAAACTATAGAGTTTTTAAGATTTTGTGTTAATTTATTTAAAAATGCATAAATTTTTTTTTATAAAACACGGTCGATAAGCATTATTAAACACTCGGAGGCCTTCTTTAAGGTTTTCGTTTCGCTCGTGTCCATAAACACCCCTTGTGTTTAATAATAGCTTATCTTATCGACCTTGTTGTATAAATAATTATTTAAAATTGAAAAACAGAAATATTTTTCTATCCGTCATTGTACTGAGAAACAAAAATTTAAAAAAAATCGATGAAAAAGTTGTTCTAGGGCTTTTTTCATTGTTGTTTCGGGACAGAAGTCGTGTTGTTAGTTCTGTTCTGAATTTCTGGATCCTGATTGATGAAAATTCTTAATGAGAACAGGTGAGTATCGATCCAGGAGCTCGTTTCATTTATTTAGAGTTCACTTAAATTGTAATAGTGGTGGCAGAAAGATCTGGAATACTGATTGTTTTCATATTTAGACAGCATTCGTCTCTTTAGCTCCAGAGTCAATCCATCGTTTTATTATTATAATTATCGAAGCTAAGTAATAAATTATTTATTTCAATTACACTTTTATCAAACTCAACCAGATAAGTTCTGTTATTTTTACTCATAATAATGGCTAAAATCATACACAAATTATAAATCAAATATTTATCTTACTAACTGTTTATCCAATTCGAATGAAATCGAATTGTGTTTTGCTACAAAATTTTAATTACAAAAAGTTTGTTTAATGGTAAAGGCCAAAACTCAAACCCAAACTCTTCCTTTATACCATCATTTACTTATTTAATTCATACTAACTGTCCAAATTACTAACATTGAATCTCACCTGAAAGGAAGCCTTTGTTGCCCTAGTGTGCGGTGCCAAATGACGGGCCTAATAAGCACATTTATCCCATCATTAAACACATAAAAAATTATTTTTAACTGTTACTACAAGTATAATAATAGGGCCAGCATTTGTGATAGGATGGGAGAGATAGGACAATATGCTAGAAAGAGTGTGTGGCTGTCATCATACACCTGTTCATTCGTTATCGTACATCGTTCTAAGGATTTTATACATGTAATTATATATGAATAAGCTATAAAATTTAATTGTAAAATGATAAATTCGGAAAGAATGTTATATTATATCATTTTCTTGGCTGAACGAAGTTCCTTTCGGAACTTAGGGCAGCTTTCAAAATTGAGATACCCTGAGCGTCCGTAATTCATGTTATATTATAAAGCTTTAATTGTCTTCGAAAGGAAATAAGTATTATAGAAGTTTAATATTTATTTGGGAAATGGAATAATATTATTGCAAACTGAGTTTTAAACCCAACCCTCTTTTTGTTAGTTTTTTCTTCTTCGTAGGAAAGGTTGGATAATAAAACGTCTTGCGACAGGAAATACAGAGCCATTAGGGTTTTCTTTCTTTTTGGGTTTGATATATTGTTATTGAATATTTTAAATTTAATTCGAAATTTAATACAAAATTTAATACGAACTTTAATGCGAATAATAGGCGGTTTTATTGGGTTTATATTATTTTTTTGAAAATAAGTTCACATTAATGGAAATGGAGTAGTAATAGAAAATATACGGAGTATGATTACTTGATTAAATGACCATTTCAAATGTTTAAAATTTAACTAGTAAATTATAATCAACTGTAAGAACTATGAATAAGACATACATTTGCTGCTCTAATGATTTTATTTATTGATTAAGATTATTATTTTTATTCAAAATAATGAATTTTGCTGTAGATACGAATACTCATTATAAGATTTCATTCATTATAAAGGTATTATTAAACAATTTTATTCTCTTTATGCAAATAATTTAAATAAAATGTTCTTAGAAACTTTCTCTTAAATTTTTTTGGTTGAAATTTGGAAATAGGGACAGAAAATAAAAAGCAATTAGTTGTTAAATTCTGTTGAGTAATTGATATTTAACTAGTTCATGTGAGTTAGACAAAATTAAACTGTGCCATTTTGTACATATTTCCCATGCAATATACCGATGCATATACTTTTAAAATATATTTAATTATTATAAAATGCAATATATAAAATACATTTGTTGTTACCTTTGAAGTATCCCTTTTATACCTATTAGCTAAATGTGATATAAATACTTTTTTCCACTCCCGTATCGAAACATACGCTTTTCGATATCCATTTGAGTTTCGTAATGTTTCACATTATGGCACGCATTGATAAATTAGTTTTATTTCACTGTTAAAAATAATGTAATAATCTATCCATTAAATTTGTATCAAAGTTAAAATTTGGTCGCCATTGTTGCCCTTAAACTACACAAAATATTGGTCTCGGCTTTGCCTTAGGACCATGTCTATATTTCAAATTAATTAATGTTTCCAGTTTTAAAATTTTAATATTTATCTTTTCAACATCTGCATATAATATGCAACTCTGCATATAATTTGGCCATTTTTGTTCGATATCTACATTACGTAGTTATCAGATAAATCTACTTAACTGTAATGTAAGTAAATAATAGTAATAGCCTTNCTCTAAATGGAAATTTATTTTACATAAATAAAAGTAAACAAATGTTCCATGTCACAATAAAATAAGCATTTGCCATATATCCAAGTAGTTAAGAAGAAAAAAAACTGTATTAGTTTGAATTCCAACCGTAAACGGTAACTTTATAATTTAAGTTTTCACTTGAAACATTTGGAAAACAAGTGAATTTTTAAATTTTCCTTTTAAATAATAAAATTTAATGTGAATGCCCATGAGTGGAGTGCAAAAAACGTTATTTCCTGCTCGGGTGTAAAGTCCTGTTTTTTTAACTTGGAAACGATAAAACACTCGCCTTCTGCTCGAATGTTTCACAATCGCTTCACTCGTTACATAATAGTTGACTTTACATCCTTGTAGCACAGACAACTTTTTATTATCTTTGAAAGTATCTCCTTTATTCCCATAGAAAATATAATACCATTCATAGGTCCCGGTATATTTGAAGGATTTCCATTACAAACTGTATATTTTTAATTTATTTATTATAACTAGAATTATTTTCATTAATCAAATTGTGTTCACCAAATATAAAGCAATTTCAATATTGTATAAAAAAAAACTTCACAATATTGAAATTATTTATATTTACATTGAATGATTTTGGCAATAAGTTGATTTTTTGTATTATTGTAAAAGAAATTCGAGATTTTCAAGCATTCATTATTCATCGTCAACAAGTTCTTATCAGATTCAATTTGTTTTGTAAGAGCTTGGGCCGAATTCCATGGTAATCATGATCCTTTCAACTTTGCGAATGATTGGGATTTGTTTGTTAAAGTATCAGGATTTAAAGAAATTTGCAATGAATACGTGAAATCTGATACGCATCTTATATAAATGAAAGAATGTATTCTTCACAGAAGTAACGAGGAAAATTAAAAACCAAATACTTGTTATAAATATTTTTAATTGAATTTAGGGTTTCATTACTATTTTACAAACGAATTTTAGATCTCTACGGATACTTTTAATATAATATTATTCAATAATATTTGTTAAAACAAGTTCCTAAATGATATTACTCAATAAAATCTTATTAAAAACATGGAAAATTTTCATAAAAAATACGTGTATTACAATCAGTTGTCTCTTCAAGAGCGTACTGTAAAAGTAGGTAGTATAGGTAAGTGTTTATTTTAGGAAATGGACCATTCTCTCTTTTAAACAAGTGTTTGTGCGACTGCACAACGGCTATTTAAATAATATAATAATAACATATTTCCCAAATTTCTCAATATAAAATTCAATTAACGTTTGAATGAATAAAATATAACAACCTTCTTCGTATTTTTTAAACTGAACAAGAGTCGCCCTGGATTCCTTGTCTATCATAATTTCTTGTTCTTTCTTTATTTTTGCTATTCACAAAGTATTACAATATAGTGATTTCTTTGATTGATATTGAGATGAACGATAGTAAAGAATACAAATATAAGTAGACCCCTCATTTAGCACCCCACACTTTGGCAGCATATGTCTGGATACTTAAGAGAAAAGGTTTAATCTTAGGCGGAAATGTCGGTTGCCTAAAATCATGTGAACATGCTATAAGGTTTTTTACCCAGCCCTACTTTAAAGTTGGATAATAAATATTTCAACTCATCAATAAATATTCTTATAATACAATTAATTTCTATAATCAAAGGGGCATTAATTCATTATAAAAAGCACTAAAATATTTTATTAATAATAATTACTAACATGGCAAAATGAATAGGGTAGGATCGGTTAGGATAAAAGTGAGGCTCGATGAAACAGGTTTTAATTTTTCAGATTATTTTATCTTAGTTTGTTTTCGAACCTCATTTGTCAACGCTAATGTAAAGTTAAAATACAATTTGCATTAAACGTAAATTTTAGATTTTAGAAAAATTACTATGGAATGACAATTTGAAATTCATTCCAAAACCAGTCACCTACACAGTAAAGCTCTATAACTTCTTCCTTCAAGTGGGGCGGGAGTTCCCAGGGCTGTCGAGATCACAAATATGTTAAGATCCACACCTTCCAGCGCAAAAAAACTTATTGAAATACAAGAATTAAATGGTCTTATATATGTTTTAAAACGTACTAATAATATCCATTGATTAAAAAATCACATCCTTTTTTAGAGGGGAGGGGGTGTAAATCTATTATTTCTTAATTTGGTTGGTTTTTCATTTTTATTATTTTATTTGCAAGAAACCCAAAACTTTTTTATGATCCAAATGGTGGTGGTCAATAAACAGACCTTCATTCACGGAAAAAAATTTAATTCGGTAAGTAGAATCTGAGATATTTAAGAAAATGTAATCGACGTATTTAAACCGGCGAGGGGTGAATGTTGCCGGAAACGATTCAATAATTATGACTGTCGCTTAAGTTCAAAACTTTCAAAGGCATAAAAAGCTAATTAAATTATTCCTCCTTTTTTCAATCTCTAATTGATTAAACAGAAATCATGTACCACATGTGCGTGCTATATATCTAATTAAAGCACGCCCTTCGCATTGAAATGCCTCAAATTCAACATACTTTAAAGCAAATTTTAAACTCCCTTCGTATACATACAATTGAAATTCATGTTTGGTTCATGCATAAATACAAACGGAATATAAACAAATTACACAGTTCAACGCACACGCAAATTTCATTAAAATTAATGAAGGTAATAATGCTAATCCCATGTTCTGTTCTGCTACATTTTGATAAGAATTCTGCTTTCGTAGGCATATATTTTGGCAAAGTTTGCAAATAACCAACATAATAATTTGCTTTTATTGTGTTTCCAAAATAAAGCTATAAAGCGACTCATTTAAATACATATTGAGACTTCAAATCAATATTAGGTTTTCTGCTTAAAATTTATATTTTAAAGATTTCAAATATAAAAGAATGAACATTTTATGGTACGAAAAAAAATATTTAAAATATTTTATCATAAATAGTATAAAAAATCGTAGAGGTTCTAAATGTATTTATAATAGACTCATTCAAACAACAAGACCACTTCCTTAATTGTTTCTAGAGTCAATAAAAAGAGGAATAAAAACTGAGATTGTCCTACCCATTTATATAATTTCAGCAGACATCTCCAACTGTTAATGGTCATTTATATTTCCATTAATGAAAGAAGTTACACGAACTTTGATTGTCTGGAAAATAACCATGCCTAAAGTAAGGAAGTTCGTTTCATATTCTTATATATACTGTTAAGAAGATCCTAAATTATATAAAAGTTCTTATGCTATAAAAATGTATTTCTCCTTAAAATATATTTTTAAAATATATTCATTCAAAAAATGACCTTATAGCTAACTTGTCTACATTAGTAACGTTTTGAAATACTATTTAGGATTTCTTTATGGACACATAAAAAGTCATTCGAAAGTAATATAAAACTTGAGATTATTTCATAAAAAGATTAGGTGACACGTGCATAGGACATTAACGAATAAAGTAAATTGAATTTAAAAAGTTTAGTACGAAAGTTTGAAATAATATTCCCAGAAAAATTAAGGTCATTTAACGACTTATCAATTTTAAAATAGTATTATGTAGCCAATACTTTGAAATGCAAATTTATTCATTTGAAATTCAATTTAAAAAGTTTTAATTGATTCAAGATTATTCTAATTGATTTAATATTTCTAATAAATTTGCTTCTTTTAGCCAACGACGGTTAATATAAAACAAATTTGAATAATGTTTTTTTTTTATAAATTGAAGCGCTTATTTGAGAAACAGCATAAGCACCATTTTGGACGAAATTATGATTTTGTAAGAAAACGGTATTTAAAGGGTAAATACGTCGTTTGCGAAAAAATCCCGCAGGTTTGTTATATACTGAAATGTACGCTATTTTGAGGAAAACGACATATGTTATAGTGTTTATATATACGATGGTATTAAATTTTTATTGATTTGCTCATGTAGTGGTTTTCAATTAGTCATTAGTAAGTCATTATTCACTGAAAAATGGACACAGATCTAGGATCGGGTGGACATAACGTGCCAATAAACGACAAAACTAATTTAGAGACTTTCATGAGCCGACATTCCTACGGCATGAAATAGATGATATTGCTGACAGAGAATCAAATGATTGATTTATTCTAGTAATTTTTAACAATATTTTAAATTTAACTAAAGTTATGACATTTTTTTACAAAAAATGCTTTTGTTTTTTCGTTAATAGGAGAAATAGAATATCTCCTATGATTTCAAATGCATGTTTAAAGTTTTTTTTTTATTACCAAATTAGTTTCCAATTTCACGTCAAAACTGTAAAATGTCTCAAAAATGAATACCATTAAAAAATTACGATTTCCATTCCCCAGGTTGTCTAAAACCATTTTTTTGTGCTTACCCCAAATTTAATGTCATGGCGCTTGTGCTATTTCTCAAATATTTAGTTATTATATTTGGAACATAAATGAACTTACTATAAGCTTTCAACCATTGGTATAATAAGAATAAGGTAGAGCATTCCCGACAAAACAACAGTCTAGAGTTATCGCGGAGATACGTCATTTTGACAACACCATAAGCTATTTATTAACCATTCATTACGTACTAAGCTGATGGTGACGTCAAAATGACGTATCTACGCAGCTCCGCGACAACTCTAGACTGTTGTATGTCGGGAATGTCTTACCAGTAAAAGGTCAATTTACCAGCCTTCGACCTACTTTCACTGTGAGTAAATTTCAAATTCCGGTATAATGTGATCTAAGATTTACAATTCTCAAAATTATATTTTATTTCAATTGTTACATAAATCTGTAATGAAAGGACAAGGTGGCTAAGATACGGGTTTTGAACAATGACCATTTCTCTTTGTTAGTATTATTGATATTGAGAAAAGCCAAAATGGATCTCTCAATTGGTGAATACACTGTGTTTGTGAGAAAAACCTTTAAATAAAAAGGCTCTACACAGAATCAATTCAGGATGCTACTATCCTATCTAGGTTAAAGCTCCATATGGACGTGCTCGTAATAGTCAATTAATACTCGTAGGTGTAGCAGATCCAATCAGTTCGCCCATTTTATTCGGTTATGGTTAATTGGTTACATAACCTTCTCAATAACTGCAAATATTCTAAAGAAATATTTATTTACAATTTTTTTTAATTAATCATTAAATAAAATGTTTGTTCACGTCTTAAAATAATTAGACGGATTGTGCCAAATGGCAACTGCACTGCGATCTGATATATCTATTGTGCATTCATACACGGATCAGTTTTAAGTCATGAGATGTGCAACTTTCGTAGTGAAAGTCACAATTCTCTGGACCAGAGTATTTCAATTATGACTCTCCTAATTTTGTCTAGAGCTCAACACTCACACAAGATATGTTTTGTTGTCTCGTCTTCTTCTAGACATAGTCCACAGATAGTTTCATCTGAAAGTGTCATTTTATTCAAATGATATCTGACAGGACAGTATCCTGTTAGGTGTTCTCATACTACGAGTATCTGAATATTTAATTAGTATAAAACTTCGACCCACTTTTATTATAAGTAGATTTGTTTACCGGAAGAACGTAATATAACTTTATATGTTCTTAATTACATATCTGGTGTTGTTTTTTCAGTCTATATTAAGAATCTCAACATCATAAAGCAGTTTGTGGACTTAATAGTCAATTGCCAATTGTGAAAAAAATGGGAAAATAATAAATGAGATATTAGATAATTTTGATAACTAAAAACTTGAGTAAGCGTAGACTGACATCGGTTGTTTATGAAAAATTTAAAAAAAAAGTTTAATGTGAAATATTATAAAATTGGAAAGTTATCAATTATAGTTTGAAAACCTAAAATCGTAATAAAACAAGTATTGGAATCCAGTTAAGACTGGTCAAATATCTCTATTATAAAGAGTTTTAAGTACTAAAAAACTTGTAGATCTAAAATAATATCTGAGATGGTCTTCAAGTCCTTAGTGACCTTTGTCTTTGCGTCATTTTCATAACTGTCGTTTCCTGATTTCATTCTTATTCCTGATAAGAGTATGAATGAAATCAAGAAATTGTATTCCAGTGGCCTTAAAATGATGTGAAGGTCCAAATAGATTGTTACATAAAAGAATCCGTCATTTTATTTAGACACATATATCAAATAAAATAGACTATACATTTGTTCAATTTCCAATTTAAATTGAATTTTTTTATATTAAATCAACAAAATGAAGTGGCTATAAAAACGTAAACTCGTATTTAAATAAAATATTTCCCCGAACAAGCACAAAAATCACGTATCGCCAAAGTACGAGTGCTTTCACATTGCTACTAAATAAACAATTTGTGCTGAATTTTTTGCCGACGAACCTGATAATCCATATAATTGCCGTATCCCATGTGATTGCACGAGCAGGAGCAGTGTTTAATGTGGTCCTGCAGTTCAAAGTCCATTTCGGGGCTGCCTGGCTCCGAAAGTTGGTCCACAGCCGCTTTCGTTTTTTTCGGCGTGGCCGGCGCGCGGAGCCTCTCTGGAACCTCGAGCACGTCGAAAATTTCCGAGGCTTCGCGCTCAATCGCCTCGAGCGCCTTCAAATCCCACTGTCCAGAGCTCATAATTTATTTCCATAAAACAACAAACCGAGCACTCTTTGGAGAATGTAAAAACAAAAGAACTTTATGTCATCGAATTCTTTCTTTTTTTTTCGAAAAACCAACAAACTTTTCAATTCATTTCCATTTTTCCATTTCTCCTCAAATTTTCACTTATTTATGGTTATGATTATTATTATTTTTTTATGGTTATATTCCACCCACGCGAAAAAAACGCACACTTTTTGCCGGAGATAATATTACCAATTTCCATGCAAAATGCCACATGAATTCCTTATTCTCATTTATTCACTTAATTTGCACGAAATTTGCCGGGTTGTGAAACATAAACTATATGTATTTCTCTTGCTCTATTTTATTATCATCACCCCCGTTCACACAATAAAACCAGCCAGCCCTTAAAATGGAAATGGAAACATAATCCAGACATCAGTAATTTATCACCAAACACGTAACATTAAAGCTCGCAGCTAATGTGAACGCAGTAATCCAAAAAGAGCGGTGAACTACGATTCCTTAATGTTGTATCCATTAATCCAAACACAATTTTTGTAACACAAACCCTCATGCAAAAAGGAACACTTCCAACGACTGAAACCGAACGTTGTATCCCGGCAAAGAGCTGACTGCCGACTGGTCCAGATAGCACAGCTGCCAAAGCTTTTTGCTCTTCGCAAAATACGGGGAAATCCTCAAAAGTTTCTCTTCCGTGAAATGAAACATATCCTTTTTCTCTCTCTTGATATTTTTACAAAGAGAACAATACAAACTCTCTTATTTATAGCCTCTTAATCTCTCTTTATTTATCAACATGTGTATTATAATTTCATATTTAATTTCGGATAATCCCATTATTCACCACAACTTTAATTCCATGAACAGCGGGAGATTTTGTTCCGGTATTCATATCTGTGAAATCGGAAACCTATTTAGTATATTATATGATACCATATTTTTCCGTTTTTGAAACGTTATTTATACATCTAGGTTGGCCTGGCATTTATAAATTATAACAATTTTTAAAACAAGATCGGTTTGATTATAAATTGATTATCGTCCGTGTTCTATGCAAGACTTGAGGTATTAAAAACAAGTTTGTAACCAATAGTTACAATTTAAAGCTGAGTGCGGAATATGTTTATTTTTAATTCAAGATATCTATTTATATCTTATTGTATTAGTATGACCTATTTTTTATTATGTATAAAATGAGATGATTATTTAATGTGACGCTTTTGTTGCACACTTTTTATTCGCTAACCATTTTTAAATAGAAAAGTCGATTTTTATTAATATTCTTTACTTTTTGTGTGCTAAATAAGTAATCTTACGGTGTGCATTTGTTTAAAAGTGAACAATGTGTGGATAATATGTTCATATTTAATTTTGAAATTGCGTTAAATAGGTAGAAAAGGACTACACCATCTGGTATTAAGGTACCTTATTAACGATTAGTAAGAATAGGTTTGAATGTAGAACATGGAGTGCAAATTTTAATATACTTGTACTAAACCGCCCAGACGGATGACCAAATCATTCCCCGGATCCCATATATATTTAAAGAATTCTTTAAAGTACTTGTGTTTTTTCTTTAATATTAAGTGTGACATCCATGAAAGAAATCCAACAAATTGATATTGAAGCAATTTTCATTGTGGAGGGCTTAACAGTATTTGTGAAAGATGTGAATTATCTCAATAAAACGGATTATTCAAATCTAAATATAGTCAGTGTTACTATTCTCTGAAGTGTAGTGATTGGACACATTTTAGAAAAGTCTATAAAGCCTTCATACTGCCCAGTTTACTGTCATCTTCTCGGACATACCAATTGGGTTCTAGATGTTCCGTTGGCACTTTCAAGAACCAGGCTATTGTTCCAATTGAGAACACATAATACGAGAACAGAAACCTTCTGTTGGAAAGGCAGAATACAGAGATTTCTTCCGTCGAGATTCTGCCAGCTTTGCAACCTTCCAATTTTTGGATTCAATTACCCACCTAATTCTGTCCTGTTCCAACCTCGCCAGAGGTCGCCTCCGGTTCCTGCCGACAATCTCCGACCAGAAGTTTAATTCAACACAATCAAAAAAAACATTCGAGTTTTTTCAAATCAAATTTAAAATTTAATTGTCACCCTCACATTGTTTTTCTTCCTTTTTCTAATTCCAGGGAAGATGAANCGCCAGAGGTCGCCTCCGGTTCCTGCCGACAATCTCCGACCAGAAGTTTAATTCAACACAATCAAAAAAAACATTCGAGTTTTTTCAAATCAAATTTAAAATTTAATTGTCACCCTCACATTGTTTTTCTTCCTTTTTCTAATTCCAGGGAAGATGAAGAAAGCTATATCTTTTATTAAATTATTTATTTTTATTTTTAATGCACCCCAGAAACTTGAAAACATTTTAAATGAAATTAATTTTTAAAAATCATAAACTTTTATTTATTGAAATATACTTTGTAAATAAAATTTTAGCGTCAGTTGGAAATGGATTTGAATATTTAGTAAGAAATTTTTTAATCCAATGCAATAAATATAAAAATAATTGAATTCCTACAAAGCATTTTTAAAGAAAATCAATGATATTAAATATTCAGCTCATAATATAAATATTCTTTTGCTTTTGTTGTTGAAAACTCTTTCCACGAGTAAGTAGACAAACAACCCTTTTTGTATACCCCTACGTATTTTTTGTTATGATTATTGCGAAAAACGAGGAGCTTTCGCCCACCTTTACAAAATTGGATCATGAAAAGAAAACGAGGTAAGGGAAAAACGTGAAACCAATTTGCAAATCCCTTTAAAGTAGGGTAGTAATGTCCAAATATACTGAAATATAGGTTTTACTACACCGCAAACAAATAAATCCTAATACAAAAGGAACAAATAAAAGAAACCTTCAAGCTTTTTCTAAAGATTCTTATTAATTTTCGTTTGAATTTTATCGTAAATCTTTAATATTTAACTGTTATTGATTTACGAAATAAATTACAAAGTAACTAATAAAAACTATGATTAAATCTAACAAAGGCAATTACTTTTTACAAGCTTTTCTTCAGTTATTTTTTTTATCTTTTTTATCAATGGCATTTAGTTCCAGATATTCGAGAATTCAATGGAATTTCTTTTTTCTTAGAACTGATTAAATGGAATATAGATTTGTTTTCAAAGTAGGAAACGATAGAGATATAAAGGATGTGAAGGCTCTTCTAAAGGAAGTGATTATTTATCTATTTATTGGAATTCTATTTCTATGATTTTTGAACAATTCAAAAAATAAAATTTGACCGTTGGCGTTGTAACTGCAAAACCTTTTTAAATAAGTTTTTCGTGTATTTTGAGATTGTTGCAAAAGTATTATGTACTTCTCGGGGACTATATGTGAAAATCAGTAAATATAAGATAAGATTCAAACATA
>JXOV01003851.1:0-10960 GCA_001014945.1 Clogmia albipunctata
CGGACCGTTCAAATGGAGCCAAGGCATTATTTATCACTATCTATTGACAAGACTGCTCATAAGCTGTATTCAATAAGACTGCGCCACCAAGACGGGCGCCCGGGTCATTGCCCAGGCCCGTATATTTTGTTGGTGTGGGTGGTTTGCATAAAATTGATTCGGGCACCCGTTAATAAGTGTAAACCGCCTGGAGTCAATTTCATGTGAATTGCCCAGCTCCGTATAAGTGTAGTGTATGGGGCCCGGGCAATGACCTGGACGCCCGTCTTGGAAGCGCAGCCTTAATGTATCATTGATTTTGCAACGCGAAATACTTTACAAAATTAATAATCGATTCACTGAATGATATTGTTCCTTCTCCATTTTTTACAACTCTTCTGAATAACACTCGGGGTTAAAAGAATGTTCTAGACCCGGAGTTCCCAAACTGTGCGAGTGTACGTAAGGGAGCCACGGGTTGAAAAAGTTTCGGAACCGCTGTTCTAGACAATTAAATTCCAATTTGAAATATAAAAATGAAATAGAACTAGGTTTATATTTTAATAATTGCACATTAATATAAATTATTGTGATTTCAAAATGATCTTGATTTTCATTTCGTGTTTGAAAACTTTAGTATTTTGTAGATTGTGCCCAGAACTAGCTGGGGATTATAGTTAAAAATAATTTTTATGTGTTTAATGATGGGATATGATAAAAGTGTTCATTATGCCCCCCATTCGGTACCGCACACTAGGGCAGTATAGGCTTAGTATATAGTGGTATATAGTATAGTATAGGCACTTTTCAGTTAAGGTTCAATGTAGACGATTAGTATGAATTAAATCAATAAATAAGGATATAAGAAAAGAAATTAGAGTTACTTGTAAGTTTACTATCAAAATGAAAAAAAAATCTCTATGACAACCAAGAAAAGTTATCAGTTTTGAGATTTTGTCTTACCAGCATTAAATAGAGTGTGCGTATTGTATCCCTGATTCGAAGTTTTATCTTTTTTTAACGATATGTAACCTTAGTTACAGATATATAATTGAAAATGCTTACTGTTATAACGAATGTTTTTATTTAAATCCAAATCCGAACGAAATGTTAGCACGTACCTTCCTTAAAAAAACTCATTACGCTTGTGGTTTTAAAAAAAACTAAGCTTAATCGTGTCAACTTAGATGTCTAAATATATATTTTTAAACAAAAAGAGTAATGTTTTATTATTTATTGTTTAAATATATTACTGCTTATATTTTTTTTGATAGTGACACTACAACTCAGATTGGGTCTTGGCCTCCAGAATTAGACGACTTCATTCTTATCGACTCATAGATGAGTCTCTCCAGTTGTGGACTCCCAGTTCTCTCGTGTCCCAGTCCACACGGTCCCCCAATATTATATTTTTAAGTATAAAATATTTCACCAACAAGTTTAAAATATATTCTTAATACCAATACCTTGTTTCAGCCAAAACAACAATAACAATTAAATGGAATATACTAAGGTAAATATTTTTAAGTACTTAATTATTATGAATTGTAAAGAACCGCATTTCAATGCTGTACTGTATTTGTTAGACTTTGACTTTATCAGTTGCCAAGATCACACCCGACTACATAAACGTCATTCTATTGTTTAGATTTCAGCGATGATGATCATTTGATTGTGATAAAGTTAAATATAATAATATTCTTTGAAAATAATCTTTTCAATTTGTAATTTCGAAACCACATGTTATAATTATTTAAACAACGTGTAGGAAAAATCAACCATAATTAAACTCGATTAGAGTTCTATAAAACGAATGAAATGAGTTTTCTAATAGATACGAGTGTTTAATTTATTTTCCCAATTAGTTTTTTACAAGATTTTATACAATTCGCATATTTATTAGCTTTTTTCCGCGAAATATGGAGTAGAGCATAAGCAAACAATCCAGTACTAAATTAAGGTCTAAACACATAAAATGCCCATGATAGCACTCATCAATTAAACCACATTTAAACGCCATAATCAACATTTAAGAAGAACTTTACTTTTTGTCACTTAATATGAAAAAATTTAAATTGATTAATATAATCATTATAGACATATGAAAAACGTCAAAATATATTTTTTTACGCCTACTACGACTAAAAATTATAATTTTTAGTACTTGAATTTTGGTACAAAGTACTAATTTCGTGTATTTACACGATTTGTGTGGGGGGTATTTAAATATACTTTATTCAACACTGTACGATCATAAAACAATTTCTAGAGGAAGCATTGGCTACTAAATTGTAAACGTTTTTCAACAGAATTGTATAAAATATATTGTCTTTAATGGAATTACTACAAAATAATCCAGATTAATTGTGGTTTAATTCAGTTATTTCAAAATATATAAAAATAAATTATCAACTATTTGGAAGTATGTGCTTGTGGGGAGTGAAATTGATTAAAAATTCTTATTTCATTGTATCATAGTAATTTACTTATATAGTTGATGAAGGTTAAACATACCTCAATCTTTTCCTGTAAATAGTCGTTAATAAAACAAGTCTTTTACTGGGAACTAAAAAATCTCTCGCGACCTACAAGTAATCTTCATCCACTGGTAGTCTGTCGTCTACTCCTACTCTGAACCTCTTGAGAGGTCGCTTGTTTAATTTCGAACCGGTAGCCAGTGATCAACAGCAAAACATACTGGACTGTTCTCACTATCGTAATTACATGAAAGATTAGAAAAATATTTGGTTGTTCTACTTTATTATGAATTTTTTTTTTATTTTCGAAATTAGTTAGAACTTACACAAAGCTAGTTAAGTAATAATAATTAATAGAGGTTGGATTGTGCCCAATGGTACTGTACTGCGACCTGTAAGATCTATTGTGCATTTGTCTAATTCTAGTTTTAGCTCAGGAGATGAGGAACTTTCCCAATGAAAGTCACAATCTTCCGGACCGGAATATTTCTAATCTCACGTGATTCCAACATCCCTATCTAAATCTGACTATAGCCCCACATTCCCATAGGATGTGTTCCGTAGTCTCGTCTTCTTACAGGCATAACCAGCAAATGGTCTCATCTGAAATGGTTATTTTTGCAAGTGTCTCCCAGGAGATAAGGATTTATCAGGTTTTTGGATTGTCGGAGGCCCACATGGTTGTCCTAGTACCATTTCCGTAGTACAGTAATCCAAGAACTGATTTCACTTTTAGCTGTGGACCAGCTGATTCCACAGAAAGGTTCAGGTCCTAGCATTTGGGTCGATGACCCGTGGCGTGCTAGTTCATCGGTTTTTTCATTTCCATCTATTACTGAATGACCCGGCACAAGGTAGTTACGTAACTTGTAAGTAATGTACCTTACAGATTTCGTTCCATAATTCAATTCGTTACATTTAAGCGAAAAAAATTCCACTCGGCCGGCAAAGTACTTCATTCACATATAAGGAATCTTGTTCGACGTCTTTTATGTAAAGATGAAAATTGGAATTTGAAAATCAAATTTCATTTAAAAATATTCTTTTTTATAAACACGAGTTGTTTTACACGAGCCAAGCTGAAGTCCGGAGGCAAGGTTCAGCATTAATGACCGTCTATTTTGAGGAAACATATAACGTGCGCCAGCTAGAAGCACAACATGGCAATTTCTTACAAAAGCTGACTGTTTTACTGCGACTGTGTGCCTTACCTTCTGTTCGTTTAAAATGCATTGTGTCTGGAAATTACAAAATTGACACTTTCGCCATCTAGTGGAAATTTTTTTAACTCACTTTGGCAAGAAAATTAAATTTAAAATTCAATTTTTTTCTTTAAAATGTGTCATCAATAAAATAATGGCAGTTATCAGATTTGATAGTTGACTTAAAAATTAGAGTTTTACCAAAATGTTAATTATAAATGATTTAATTGCATTGGTATTGGTTTAGTGTACAAATATAATTTGAATATTATTATTTTTATTTATTATTTTTAGAAAATTGTATGAAAAAAAATAAATTTATTTGTGAATTATGATATATTTTTTAAAAATTCAAATTTTGTGGCATTAAGAATATAAATTTGTAGACAAATCTCTATTATCGGTTTTAATTTTAAATCCGGCTGTTGTTGTTCCATTGATCAGCTCACAAAGACACGGTTTGTTTGAAAAAAAAGTACTCAATCACAAAGTTGCCGAATTATTAAAGTTCCACGACCTATACGCATGGAGAAGATTTAATTTTGGGGCATTGTATTTTTTTCATTTCCACCTCTTCTTTTGGCTAACCCTTGAACTTGTATTTAAAGATTTAGTTGAATTATTTTCGAGAATAAGTCAACATTATCTGGTGATGACTGATATTTGACAAATAGTTTTAAATAATAACCAAATTACTTTTGTAATTATTAATTATTATTATTATTTATATATTATATATTTCTTATAATTAAAACTGAAAAAGCCATATGTTAATTTTTTATGAATCAAATATTTTAAATAAGCATTGATTAAAATTTGACATCCATCATGTTACTGAATGTTTGCTTAATAGATTTGCTATTACTTCCTTCCAAAATATAAAATGATATTTAAATATATAATTAACGTTTTGGGTTTTTGTTCAACTAGGCAAGTTCTCAGAGCTATCGATTTTTAACGATTTGTGTTAATTTTAGTGTTAAAATATTAAAAATTGAGGAGTATACACATAAAAGAAAAAGAAAAGAAGAGGACAATTTATTTTTTGCACTCGGCTTCAATATTGTTGAGGTGATATTTAGATAATAAATTATATTAAGTGTTATGTAGTTATTTACACAGGGTGTCCCAAAATTACCGCAAGATTTAAATTTAATGTTTATATAAATGATTTTGAGGTCTAGATATTAATTTTTAATTAAATAATAAAGAAATAGAAATGGGTTCTTATTAGAATATCCTAACCATCCTTTTCATGAAAATTTACAATGTCTACCTACAAAAATCATCTTGTCATGGAACTTTTTCCTAATTTAATCACTATTTTTACATTTAGAATTTTGAAAATCAAAGACTGGTTATTAAAAAAGTCTCTTTATTGTTAACGGTTTACTGTTTTGACTCTCTTTTGTATATTGTGATGAACCATATCCAATGACAGTATTTAGGGCACCCACGTTCTGACTGCATTCGATACCTCGTTTTCCTCCAGCACCGATTGACAAGGAATGTGATGATTTTAATCAGTCTTTTCTTAGTCGAAAATAAATCAACAGTCCCGTGCGCGTTTAATTTACAAGAAAACACACACAGCACTTTTGAATCTATTGATCAAGAACCGTTTCAGAAACCATTTGTGATTTCCGATCGATGTGATCGAGAAAATCGGCGACTGCAAGTGTGATGTATCCGGTAAAATTTCTTAACCGTAAGTATATTGTGACGGGCGCAGATCTAATGACAGTTTTAGCGGCGACTTCTTTCCGGCTTATTTGTTCCCCGTTGTTTCTCTTCAGACCCCCTCGACTGGGAATACGTCAAATAAGCATCTTTCATTTTTGCAAAGCGCAGGGAACGCTGATCTAATTGTTATACTTCAGTCTATTCTCAGCCGTAAATAAATTAACATCCAACTGTCCGTCGCGAGTTTAATTTACACGAACACACACACAGAACTTTTGAGTAAATTGATTAAATCATTTTTCAGAATCAATTAAGATTTCTCTTTCATCGGGATTTGAGAAAATCGGCGACTGAAAAAGGTAACGTATTCCGGTGAAAATTCTTTCCCGTAAGTATATACATAATACATTTAGTGTTAACTTTGAACTACCCTTTATAAGTAAAAAATCTAATTCTCAAGGAAAATGTTACTATTGAAATATTTTTTAGTTATAAATAACTTTTGTTTATAATATTAAATAAATATTTTTTGGCACTTTCGTATCAAAAAGCTAGCTTTTCTGAATTGATTTGAATTTCATGATTCGTCACTTTTCACACTAGCGAAAATTCGGAATTTTTATATCGCTAGTGAAATAAAAATTTTCCCTTTCTATTCCTGTAAGAAACATGGCTACGAGGCGAGTTATTGCTAGTGAAATAAAGAGAGTCATAATCTACGAATAAAATTGTTTCAAAGTCAAAAAATACTTCGGGTATCTCTTACAAATTGAGACTGCTGTAAACGTAAAAAATTTTTTAATTGGATTTAATCGAATTTTTAAGAATAGTGCCCAATTAGTTATTTGCGTTACAAGGATGTAAAGTCAACTGTTTTTTAATGAGTGAAACGAGCGTGAAACATTCGAGCCGAAGGCGAGTATTTCATCGTTTCTGAGTTAAAAAACAGGTTTACACCCGAGCAGGATGTAACGTTTTATGCACTTCACTCATGAGCACTGAAATTTTTACAATTTCACATTAAATTTCATTATTTACAAGGAAAATTTTAAAAAATGTTATGTTTCACAAAGGTATCAAGTGAAATCATAATTTGTTACCTTAAAAGTTACCGTTAATGGTTGGAATTCAAACTAATATAGATTGTGTCCTCTAAACTACTTGCTCATAAGGCAAATGCTCCTTTGTTGCACAAATAACTAATTTTCTATATTCAATGATTATTTGAAATATGATAATAGTTATTTAAACAACGTATAGGAAAAATGAGCCATGATTAAATACGAGTGTTTAATTATGTGTTTTTTAACTATTTTTTTAGAAGATTTTATACAATTGGCATATTTATTACCTTTTTTCCGAGAAATATGAAATAAAGAATAAGAAGACAACCCAGTACTAAATTAAGGTCTAAACACATAAAATGCCCATGATAGCACTCATCAATTAAACCACATTTAAACGCCATAATCAACATTTAAGAAGAACTTTACTTTTTGTCACTTAATATGAAAAAATTTAAATTGATTAATAAAATCATTATAGACATATGAAAAACGTCAAAATATATTTTTTTNGTCTAAACACATAAAATGCCCATGATAGCACTCATCATTTAAACCACATTTAAGAA
Organism: Clogmia albipunctata; assembly: GCA_001014945.1. Lineage (NCBI taxonomy): Eukaryota > Metazoa > Arthropoda > Insecta > Diptera > Psychodidae > Clogmia > Clogmia albipunctata. The sequence goes on from JXOV01003851.1 coordinate 6,975, forward strand.
GTACTTTACTTTTAGTCATTTAATGTGAATAGATGGATTAATAAATCATAGCATTTTATTATAGAGACATGAAAAACGTCAAAATATATTTTCATTCTACGCCTACTTAGATTAAAAATTATTATATTATATTATTTGTAGTAGTTGGATTTTGGTGCAAAGTTTCCTGTGTTTATTCGATTTGTAATTGTATTGAATTATACTTTATTAAACATTGTACAATTATAAAACAATTTCTAGAGGAAGCATTGGCTACTAAAATATAACTATTTTTCAACAGAATTGTATAAATATATTTTTAAAAAAAATTGACAAATAAGTGCAATCATAATCATGTATTCAGTTCATGGCTTCAAATGCAGTTATTTATAAAACCATTGATATCCACTATTTATTTTAAATGGACATGTTCATAAGTATGACGTCTGAATTGTAATAATCAGTACACTGCCAATCCCATCTAAAAGATATAAATAGCATTCCACAGTAACGAGCAGAGATAAAAGCCGATGACGTCAGTCTTGTTGCGAATGAAATCTTCTAACACCATTTGTAAATTTGCTCAAGACATTAGTTAATAAACATTTGGTTAGAGATCGCTAATGAAAGTACAGCACCATGATTCACATTCAGTTATTATCGCTATAAAATTCCAGATAATTTTTCGGTAACAAATTCTTTTAAAATACAAAAATAAATATCTAATTTTTTTATTAAATTACAACTGATTAACACAATTTACCATCCATATTAAATAATTTTTTTTTATGAGATTTGATTGATGATTGAGATTAAATCAGCAATTACGCTCTTACAATACCTGCTCATAGTTTTTTTGGTCTCGTCCAAAATTCATATACACATTCAACTAATTCTTACTTCCATGTCCATTGGTCGAACAATTAAATTCCTAACTAACCAAAAAGAATGTGTAATTAGATTTTGCCAAAAAAATCGAACAAAAATGGCAATAAGTTTTTGCCTGCCACTTTTGTTAATTTTTCCTGGAAAAATTGAAATAATGAACGAATTTTAGCGTTAAAACAGCCAGACTACTCTCCATGACACCCAAACTGAGAAGGCAAGAGATGCGAGCTTTTCTCATGGCTTTAAATCTAGCCAAAGGTAACCTTACAGACTATAGCTTAATATTGTTATTGGAATTAGGTCAAACATTGCCAATATTCTTCTTTGCCCAATTATTATATTAGATCGCCCCACTTGAAAGTGCTCATCTGGAGTTCAATTTATGAAAGACCGTAACCTTTTTATTAAACAATATTTCTAATTAAAACAAAAGACATTTAAAACTAAGTATTTTCGTTTGTAAACAATAAGTTGTACAGTGGACGCCGCTTATTAGAACCACGGTTAATAGGAGCAATCGCTTTATTGGGCCAGAATGCCTACGAACGAATCGGCCGTATATAAATACATTGAAAATCCATCGCTTAATGGACCCATCCCCATCGTTTTAGATCACTACTATAAAAAGTTGCAAGAACAAGTACAAGTGACGAAAACTCAGTCTTTTGTTAACTTTTATTCACATCAATCTTGACCATGTGCCCTATGTTAATTTAATCGACTGAAGGAGTGAAGGCAAAAGGATAAGTGGAAAAAAATCGTCTCCTCGCATGTTTATGTTTGCCGATTTGGTGACAACGCAATAGTTGACACGTCTCTCTATTGTAAATTTTTTGTTGATTAATATATACATCACTACATACAGAATAATATTTAATTGTTAAATAGTTTGGTAAATTCATTCCGTTTTCTTATATACATTTCTTCTCGTTTATTATTACCGGGTGAGAATTAACGCTCAAATTTGTTTGGTTGACAAGACACAAAACATGTACAGGTCATTGACGATTGAATTATTTTTTTTAATTTTGTAAGATAAACATATATTGAACAATTATTATTTAATAAATACACTGTTCGAAGCACATATGAATGTATATACATANGCTCGTAGGTATTTAAAAATCTTTACCTACAGATAAAATTCTAGCTTTTATTGACCAATCGCTTAAAAGGACCAATCGGTTAATAGGACCAAATTATGCCGGTCCCAGAGTGGTCCTTATAAGCGGCTCCCACTGTATTATAAAATATCTTTAGTAACCTTTGTTCCAGAAGCCTAAGAACTTTATAAAAGATAAAATCACAACTTTCGAATATACAGAAACAGGGACCTTCACATAGGTTTTATAAATGCGAAACCTATTGGAATTAATAGGTATTCAATTAGTCCAGATTTGGGGATGTAAAAATTTTTAGTATTCTTAGGGGTCTTGAAGTTTTACGGCATGCCATGAAGCATATACTTAAATCTTGCCTTCAAATAGTCATTGATTGTGAAAATTTGACATTTTTTTCTTATTTGTATTATTTTACAAATATAATTGATATTTTCATATAAAATATGGCTAGTAGTAACAATCTGCATTAATAGAAGTAACAACAATTGTACGGTAGCTTTGTGTGTCTACCCTAAATTAAGTAGTATCTTATATGGGGTTATTATGGTTTAAAAACTAATTCTAAAGTTTAAGTATGTTTTGTAATTTACTTAAATGTATTACAAAACGCATATTTTTTTAATACAATACTTATCTATACAACAAAGTCGATAAGATAGGTCATTATAAAATACAAGGGTTGTTTTAAGCCATGAGCGTAGCAAGTGCCTTAAAGATGGCTCGAGTGTTTAATAATGCTTATCGACCGTGTTTTTTACAAAATTTTATGCATTTTTTAAATTAATTTACAGAAAAATAATCGTTTTATTAAAAAGTTGGTTAGCGGATCTAAATTAAAAATTTGAAATATTTCATCCCTCTCTTACTCACAGCCGAATATTTATTTATTATATTTACTATATATCTCTTTCTTACTCAAGGTCGCAAGGCGTAGTTTAAAGTTTTCCGATAGGTGGTTCATTTAAAAAAAACGTTAACACTGGCAAATCACAGGTAAGCCACGCCCATCAAAACTGACGACCATATGAATTTGATAGAATTTATTCGGGGAGGTGACACTTTAGCACTTGTGCTATAATAATGACTTTGACAGAGCAATTTTGAGTGTTATAATATCAATTTTAAGCAACAAAAATGCACAAAGAAAATTATAGCGCATAAAATTGGATATTTAAAAATTAAAAAATGGGATTGAATGAATTTTTCAATTAAGTTCTCATATTTTAATTACTTAATTTGCGAGAAGGAATGTTTTAAAAAAATTTTTTGTTATATAAAACCAATTTAAAATATTTTTTTTATTCTTCAGTTTACCTTATTGTATTAATAAATAACATTATTAATTTTTCTTAGAATATTTTAAACCGTTTTATATAAATCGTCATTAGAAGTAGAGGTGGCAGTCATATATACTAGTTACAATTTTAATTACTGTTTTTGAAACAATTTCACTATAAATATACCAATTTTCACAGTTCTGGCTTATCCTAATCGGGCTTTATTGATAAAAATCTGTAATCAACGTTAATCTTGGTTTGGATGTACTCGTTGTTGTTGTCTGTAGGGTGAAATTGCACTTGAATTGTGCGGGGGTTTAAAGTTTAGTTTGTGTTTATCCATATAGCATGGGGGTTTGGGTGGGAAGAAATTAAGTCGACCATGACAGTGCTCCCGTATCATGGCAAGGCTGGTTAGCCCTCCGAGGTCGCCCGGTGTCGGAGGCGCTCCGTTAGTGACAGCCTATTATGCCCCCGGCTGTCATACATCTTTGGCACGGGTCGCTTAACACCTTAGATTAGGGGGTGGATGAGCTTAGTTCGTTACTCCCGTATCAGTAAACTGTTACGGTCCTTGCAACTTAAGCCTCCGCACCAACGGCAAGGTGTTCATCCATGCGGAAGGGATGTACTCACTAATTATCGTATTAAAATACTTGTGGTGCGCCACCTAGAACAGCAGCAAGCTAAATTCATACAAAAAAGAACAGTTTGCCTTGTT
>JXOV01003853.1:5943-20323 GCA_001014945.1 Clogmia albipunctata
GATGTCGGGGTGAACGAATACGAAGAGGTCGACGTCGATGTGTCTCCATTTAGGGGCTTCTTGTAAAAGCCCAGGGATGAAGAGGTCGACGAGTCACCGGACCGAGACAGCAAATACGACGATCTGGAGTGAGAAGTGTCCGCCGTTGTCGATGACGAATAATCTCCATTCCCGTTGGTAACCACCGCCGAACTGTGGCCATTATTCTTGCTGGTGTTCATCGAATAGGAACTGCCCGATTCATTTAATTGACGCACTGTGGACGCACCGGATGATGACATGGCGGGCGAGGCTCCCCGTTTAATAGTGTCTTCTGTTGTACCTATCGACAAATAATGATTTGTTTAATATCAAAGGATAATGAAAGGACATTTAAAAATTGCAAATAAATAGATTTGATGTAATGATGACTCAGTTTTCAAATTAAATTAATCGGACTTACAACAGTTACATTAAAACTATTCTCATAATTAAAAGTTCTTGAAATTATTGAACCTTGACTAGAGATAAAAATTGAATTTTAAATTATTGTTTCATTTATTCTACTCAAAAAGTACGTAGTAGTATTCATTTACTCGTATAATCTAAGGTCTAGGATCATATGGACTTCAAAGGAAGGTTAAGACATTTTTACCTGGAAACAGTATAACTTTTGAGGAAAATATGACCACAGGTTAGCCTTCGAGGATCATTTGAATAGGGCATTTTGACAAGAATTTTAAAATGGACGAAATCAAGTATCGACGAGTCAAAGAATTTTTTTTGCTGATGGGACACACTGCAGTGGAGATCAAAACCAAACTAAACAACGTGCACAGGGACTCTACACCAGCACAGAGCACTATTTACAAGTGGATTTGTGAATTCAGGAGTGGCATGTCCGTTTAACTGGAACCGAAGCCCTGAAGCGCCAGTCCACACATCGGCAGTTGCGAAGGCTGCTGTCCGGGCTGCCGTTTTCGAAGAGATTCCCCATCCCTTCTATAGCCCAGATATCACTCTTATTCATTACTTTCTGTTTATAAATTTAAAAAAGGTTTCCTCAGAGGTCGGAGACTTTTTTCGGATAGTGACCTGAAGGAGGCCATTTTGATTCTTTTCCAAAAAAACGAGTTTGGAATACTTTTTCGGCGGAATCGAGGACTTGATTAAGAAATTGTAATAGATTGAGGTTATTAAGAAAAATAAAAAAGAATTACAGCGATATCACTTGTAGTTTACGAGATTATACGAGCAATTGAATACTACTACGTACCTCATTATCTGTTACGAAAACTTCTACTAATTATTTCTTTAAACAATAAATATCCTAGAACTGTAATAAAATACTAGATTTATACAAAAAAAGGAACATAAAATTATATTACAAAATCGTTATGTCAAATTTCGATACTTTCAAGTACAAATAAAAAAAAAATCCTTTTCAATTCCTGTAAGGAACATGGGGGGTCACAACCTCAACCAACGGGTTTGCGACATTTCGGTGACTATTTGTTTTCAGTGTATTATTAGTCAATTAATAGCACCTAGACCAGTTGAAAAAGGACCCAATCAATCCTATCCGCCCAGGGATCGAACCCTTGACTCCGAAGAGGCAGCCGGATGCGTTACCACATCGGCCACGAGACAGATAAGTACAAATGATTACTGATTACTTTTTTTTAAAGTATCGAATCTTCATTATTTGATATTGATACCCTTTCGAAATGCTTTTTCTAGGTAATTTGGTCATAGATTTCTCGAATTAAAAGTATTTCGAAAAAGTATCAATATCGAATAATGAAGATTCGATTCTTTGAAAAAAGTAATCAGTAATCATTGATATCGATATATGACATCACTATTACAAAACCAACGAAGTAACGACACTAAACTAAGAATCCCAAAATATATAATACAGCATCGCCATGAAGAAGAAACGGCTAATTTTTGGCTGGAAGTAATGGAAATTTACTAGTATTTTTAATATATTTTACTTGAAACTAATACAATTACCCAATAATCTAAAATTTAGTTAAAACTCAACTTCAATAAAAAATCTGATAACTGACATAATTTTATTGAGGACACATCTTCCGGATCCTGTTTGCATTTTAAGCACAAAATGTCAAATTGAATATCAAATGATCTTTTAAGACGACATTTTGTTGTTAAAAATGAGTACAAATTGTCAATTCCGTGAATGAATGAAGGTGGTTACTAAGATTGATTTTGAATTGGACTAAGAAATTTGTATAAAATTTCCAGTCTCAAACACATTTAAAAAGAATGGGCGAAAAGAAGATACGATGAAATGGGGTTTCGAATTTTTTTATATGGAGCCCAACTGATTTGTATGAAATTTATAAGACGGAATGGAATTGTTTCTTCTTTATGGCGAGGCTATTATTATATTTCTTTTTAATTATAACTATTACTATTAATAACGTTATAAAATTATTAAATTACTATCAATATAATCAAAATTACGATAATATTGACAACTACCTTCCCAATTACCTAATATATACTGAGTACCTGTGAAAAACCGAGTACCTACTTCTAAAATATCGAATACCCACTGGGTACTTTTCATTTCTATCATAATACCCAACAAAATGACATTATGACAAGGCACAAAACGAAACTGAGAAAAGGATTGTCTACAATATCAAAAAGGGCATGCTCACAGCTAGACTACCTGAGCCTGAGGCGGTGGAGTTGGAGCTACTGGCGGTAGGTGACGGTGTGCCGTGCGGTCGCGATCGGTCTGGCGTTTCCGAGGCCGCTGAGCCCTCCGATAGCTGGCCCGATGCCGACGCCGCCGCTCTGCTGCTGGATGGCCGCGGCTGAGATTCCGCTGGTGGCGAGACTCGATGCGATACTGCTGACGGATCCGCTGCTGATGGAGACGGACGACTTCTGGCTGTGGCTGAGCGCGCTGTGACTTCGGTTGATCGACTGCTGACTGCTGGCGCTGTAACCGGTTCCGAGACCGCCAGCGAGACCGTGCCCGCCCTGGACGGTGGTCTGCCCGCTGGCGATGGGCTGACTTTGCTTCCACGCGGCCCGATTAGCTCGCCGCCGCGCCGACCTGTCTACATAGGAGGACTCTGCATTAATCACAACGTGTGTGTGCGTGTGTGGTTTCGATTTTTTTTTTCGGGCAAAAAGAAACGAATCGTTTATTGTCAACAGACCAAACAGAACAACCACAAGAACACGGCAACATCAAAAGGAAACTGATCAAATGCGCAAAACTAAAAACTAGTTATAATAACATGCGTACTAGGAGTGTTATAGACTGTTCCCTTAATTACAGGTACAACATTCATTGTTAATTTTCATACATAAACAGGTTGATATGGTTAGTATTTAAATTATGTATTACTATAAATTTAAGTAAATCGAAGCCATAAAGTATACAATCTATTAATAAATTTGAAATTTGCAAACATTTTATCATAATACAGATATTTTACATTATCATTAGTATAAGTATTTTACCAAATGTGAAATATCAAATAATAATTTGAGTAATTCCGTATCGCAAAGTAGCCTTTTCTTAACGCAAATTGGTTCTGTAATGGCTTACTTTTCATCACGGCGTGCGGTAATATTTTAAAATTTGCACGAAAATTGTCACAAATTTAATGAAATTACATATTGTTGTCATAACCCAATCTCTACAAGTTTATTATTTAAATATTTTGTTTGAGTATTTCTATCTCTATCTAATCAATTCAAATTTATTTAGTTTGATTAACTTGTGTCTTACATGTTCCACAATTTAAAAAAAACCGTTGCGAACGATTTTATTAGTAATTATCGATTAACTGGTATTTTTTTCAGAATTATATAAAATAGCGTTCAATATACATGTGAAATAGGTTATTACAGCACTCATTTACTTAATTTTACTCGCTGCGCTCGTCAAAATACATGGTAAATTCGAGCTGTAATAATTTCTGTATCGAAATATACCATCATTAAATCTTTCTTGTGAGAGATAAACAATGCAATAAATAACTTATTTATAGTTGGGGTTCGCCATTCCGTCTTAGGTAAATTTCATATGGTTTGTATAGAATTTACCCACGACGGGAGACGAGAAGTCGGGAGGCCGAGCCCAAGTTTTTTTCTTAAAATAAAAAAAAAGTAATTATAAGTTATTGTTAAACATTTGTAACCAAATATCTTGGTAAAATGACATGATATTCCCGAAGCACGGTCAAATGTAAAGGCCTAAATTTGATGACAACTCATTTTGTAAAACAGCGCGAAGTTTCAGACGGATAAAGTTTCTGTTCATAATTTAATTATCTTATAATAATTCAAAATCAATAATAAAGGACATTAAAATAATAGAAATCTAAAAATGTGTAGAATACATATAGAAATCTAGGCCTTCCATCTGACCATGCTTCGGAAAATTTCTTATTATACCAAGGAGAAATATTTGAAAAATCCGCTAAAAGGGTTTTCCTCCTTAGCTACCCTTCTGATAACTGAGCTTCTAATCTAAAAGCTCATTTAATATTTGTATCCATAATTCAAGGGACAGTCTCTAACAATGGTTCTAGCTCTACATAACAAAGGCTCGTGTACAAATTAAAGGTATATAATATTTTAGGCGGTGTTTTGTCATTCCGAACCGATTCTGTTTGTCACTTGTCTGTTCAATGTCAGATTGGCATTGGTATAAGCCGGCACAGGCAACGTGCATTTCACTAATTACATGCTAAACAAGCCCTTCATTATGTCTGCTTATGGGAGGTACTTAAGACTTCTCCTCTCCACCCTTGCCAAACTGAAGAGCTCAACACCGACAAACCATTAATTACGTTAATTTATGTTATTCACACAATTATCTTCTAATTCTTCTGTACCAATAAAAATTTAATTAAATATCAATTTAAGGATGATGTTAAAAACTTACAATTATGGCCAGTTTCGATATAATAAGTAAATGAAAAGAGTTTATTAAGTTTTAATTATAAGTGGTGATAAAATTATAAACTAACATTGAAGTTGTTGACTATCCTATGAAAACTAACAAAATGAATAAGTTTATTAATAATTACTAGAATTTAAAATGACTGAAAGAAACTATTCCATATTATGTACTGCAAATTTAAAAAACTAAATACGTGGACTGTCTCAAAAATAATAAGCCTACCATAGAAAATCTACAATTTTCGAAAATATTATGTTTAATTTTTAAATATTGTCTCCTTTTAGATCAATTCGCGTAATTTAGCGATACTTGGATTTTCTTTACTAGTTTGAAATAGTTATTGGTGCTACAAGGGTGTAAAGTCAACTATTTTTAACGAGTGAAACAGTCGTTTTCGGCTCGAATGTTTCACACTCGTTGACACATTAGATTTCATTATTTACAAGGAAAATTTAAAAAATGACATGTTTCACAAATATTTCAAGTGAAATCTTAAGTTGTAAAATTACCGTTAACGGTTGGAATTCCTCTTAACTTCTTGGTCATAAGGCAAATGCCTATTTTATTGTTGCATGGAACATTTGTTTGCTTTAATTTATGGAAAATTAATTTCCATTTAAAGCAATACAAGGCTATTAGTATAATTTAATTACATTACATTGAAGCAGATTTATCTCTGATATCTACGTAATGTGCCAAAAAATCGAACAAAAATAGCCAAATTATATGAGATGACTGTTGAAACATTGAATATTAAAATTTTAAAACGAGAAACGTTAATTAATTTGAAAAATAATCACAGTCCTATGAGTAACAATGGCATCCAAATTTTGACTTAGAGTCAAATTTGTTGAATAGTTTATGACATTTTTTTCACTAGTGAAATAAAAAATCAAACTTTTCATTGAGAGCGATACAGTGAACAATTCACAGACCATGTATTTTGGTAGGTATGAACAGAACCATAACTTGTCAACATTCCCAAAATAATGAAAAATGCATTTGGATTGTAATTAAACTACTTTAAACTGTGTAGTGAACTAATCTCACTGTATGATTGTTGCAAAAATGGAAAATCGCGGCACGCTTTGCGTGGATAGGTTTTTCATTTCCAATACTCCTTCAGGATAAGTTCTTTCAAGTGTTTTCAGATGTATAGTATCTCAGTTATCTATAACACTCTAAATTTTGGTTCTGTCAATACCAATTCCTGATTTTTTTCACCTTATACTCCATAGGGTCTGTTTTCGGAGCACTTGGACATTACTCAACGAAAATCCACGTGAAATCAAAATGAAACTGCTAAAATCAATTTTATTAATTGCTATGTGTTGACAAGAGTCCTTAAAAGCAGTATCTAAGGCATCATTGATTTCACTGAGTGATTTCCCTTTCAAAATCAGAGATCGAATCACCAAAGGATATTTCTCAAAATACAGCTGATATGTCCGCTTTCATACACGATTAAATTAAATTAAAAAAACTATTCATCTGATTTGGATAAAACTTTAACTATAACAGTTTAAGATAATGTTGTAAACAAATAAATATTCACAGCGCTACTCGGTTCGAAGGCCTATTTAATGTGAGACAGCCCTCATTTATTCATACCAACGCTAATTAAGAATAAGGTTGTAGTGATGTGTGATAGTGGAACGTCATTGCCTCCGCTGTCATTAATTGTTTTGATTTTATATGCAAGAAAATTAGTGATAATTGTGTCACAAGAGACTTTTAAAGTTATTAAGTACTTGCAATAACAACCCAAGAAAATATTTTTTTGCTCTAATATGCTGAATGTCCATTTTTCTACGCGAAAATACACAAAATATCGCAAAAATTCTCTCACCACATTCAGTAAAAAAAAATATTGAAATTTTAAATAAATAGTGTTAATTTCGATACAACATAGAATCTAGATAACAAAATACATGTGTCCAGTCCTCAGTTGAAGTTGTATTGGTTTCTAATGCTTCTCAAATAAGAGATATTTCAGCAAATAATCAAGATGACCTTTACATGAAAATGGTAAGTAAAATGTGTGTTTATTGATTAATTGTAAGTAAAATCAGATTCATTTTAAATATTTCAACTATATCCAAGCCTGAAAAAGGGATTTTGTCTGAAAATAATTCGTCAATAGGACATCGCATTACCAAAATCGAGAAAATACTTGCAAAATCAGGAAAAGACATTAATCCATCTTCTTGGTGATTTTTTAAAGCTAATCAACGTGCGCCAGATAGACGCACAGCTCACTAAATTCATACAAAAAAGAAGCGCTGACTTTGTTTCAACAAAGTCAGCTGTTCTTTTTTGTATGAATTAAGCGAGCTGTGCGTCTATCTGGCGCACGTTGAATATCTCCGTTTTTATAAGCATTCGATACCAAACCGACTTAAACTGAGGATATAATGTAATCTTGAATCTATATTATTCTGAATTTAACGCCATTTATAAAAAAAAATTTTTTGAACACATTTGGTACAGGGAAATATTGTGATTATTTTCGCATTTCCGCACAGAACAACAAGTATTAATCATTTTATCATCACAATATTATTGTCTTAGATACTTATTACTCGTACTTATACACTTAAAAGTCTTTAATGGCAAAATTATCATTAATTTTCTTCAAAGATTCGGTTCATACAAATCAAAACAATGAATTACAGCGAAGTCAATGACGTCACACATTCAACTGTCAAAAGTCTGATTGATTTTATATAGGTTGAACGGCTTTGATTCATACTAAATTTAAACTACCTAAGAAAAAGTAGGCAGTCCTTTAAATCGTCTTAAAATATTAAATTTCAAGTGCAACTCGGAAAGAATCTAAAAATAGGATAAATTTGAAACCCATTATGGAAAGTTAGGTGCTTCAATTTTCTAAATTTATTTTAAGACGCTCAATTGGCGAAAAAATCAATGTACTCGAGCATATCAATTACATAAATCCTCATCAAATCTAAAAATAATAGATTCAATCCTGAATTCTCTTTCAAATCTGCTCCGTGGTGGATTACCTATGTCAAGGCACCTGAGGATGATTTTAATTTGAAATAAGTTCCTTTTAATTTTATAGAGATGAAATTGTTAAATTTAACAAAATAAGCTCCTTCAAATCACCAGACAAGCCTTTGATATATAAACTCATCTTGTTGAACAATGTCCAATAAAGGTAAAAGGAAATTTGAGTTTGTTGTTCATTTTGAAATCTTCTTCAAATAATGCGCCCTTTCCTTTGTTGAAGGAGCGAGCGCACACAGCGCTCTTGACCTGTTTACGGTCTCGATTTCGCCATTTGTATTTCGTTAGAGATTCGTGCGGGAAAGGTTTCAAATTTCCACTAAAAAGCTTCATATTAAATAATCTTTAAAGTTGGACATTCATGGTTCTTCATTCAAGAATCATTTCCAAATTATCAATATTTACTCTGAAATAATTTATCCTGGATTTAATTTCAAATATTTCCATTATGGGTTTACAATGGCACACAGCATAGAAAATGATAATAATTCTATATTTGAGCACTTGTGAATTTTAAGAGCGAAAGATAGATACTCTAGACTCGAATTTTATTTGAATTGGATGGGAAATTGCGTGAATAAATATTGGCTCGCTCTCTCCATGAAGAGCTCCACAAATGGCAGTAAATAATTTCGTCCCATTTTATTATCGCACATAAATATTTGCATGCAAAACTGATTCGCAATTAGGAGACGTTTGGTGTGCGGAATGTGTACGAATGTCTAATAAAATATAAATATGTAGAGAATAACAAATAAACTACACGAACAGAAGGAGAAGCAGCTTTCTAACCAACTAAGAGTAAGGATATTTAGATAAAGAGATATATAAATAGTATAGAAAGTTTAAGGTACATATGTATAGGTAAATGTTGTTACTGTTGGTGTGTCGTGATTGTTTATGGGTAGTTGTAGTGTCGGTGCAAGTTCATTATCTGTAGGGGATATACACACACTTGGTCAGAGAAATCGAGATAGATAGATGTGGAAATGAATGTAGAGACAAATAAGCCAGGTACAAAATGAAAATATGACGTGCTTCTGAAAAATATGTCCCATTTATTTTTTTAATGATTTTCTACGTCCTGTTTGTTTTGAATGTTGTTTTCAGTATTTTAGTAGACATGTATACGTATCTTCTATTATAATATAAAGAAGAGTGACATAAAATAAAAATATTTTTTAACATAATCCCGATTGTACGGCATTCAAAAAAAGAAATAGTACTATTTTTATAATTATATTCAATTTCTTAACAATTCATACTGTTAGATTTTTTTCAAAATTTAATATTTGTTGTGTCCAGTGACCAGTAACTGGTCTTAGTTTGAATTTAAAATATTATTGAATTATGTTTGAAGAGAATTGTGACAGATTAAATAAAAGTGTTTCCGAATAAAGTATTAAATTGTGTTTTCATTAATTTAAATTAACTATTGTGGTTTAAAATCTGTAAATTGGGCTGCGAAAGTCAGTCCATAATATATGTTTATTAATAAAAATTGATGATATATATCTCATAGAACACACAGATGGAAATACAAAAACAGGTCACATAAAACCTTTATATAAAATTCTGGTGCCACAGTGTTTTAAGTCGAAAGAGTCTGAAACTATTTAACCGATTTTAATGAAATTTTGGGGGGAATATGGAGAATGTCTGTCTTACTGAAGAGTTTTATTTTACAATTTATTTATTTTTTTCGGAAAAGGAGCTATTTTTTATTTGATTACGATTATAATAATATAATAATAATTTTTCCAATACATTACATTACGGAACTGGGGGTAGTCTCAATCATCTGGAGTTAGACTTTTCATGACTGAAAACATATTCAGTGTATTATTAGTCAATTAATAGCACCTAGATCATTCAATCCGCCCATTTTATTTTTTGTTTGCGTCATTATTTATAATTCGCTATGAATATTATTTCGCAATGTTATTGATATACAGAATTTTTTTTTCGCACTAGAAAAATATTCGCCCGAAATTTGATCCCATGACCTCGAGGAGGCAGTCTATGGTGCTAACCGTTAGACCACAGACGCAAATTATGATTACGATTAGGAATTAAAAAAAAAAACAAACAAACAAAAAATACGGTGAGCTACCCCTAATAAAATTCTTTTTTACAATGCATTATTTAAAGACGTATTAATCCAAAATAGTTAACCTGATTTTAATCACATTTTGTGGGCATTTGGGAGAGGTCGGTTACAAGATATAGTTATATTCTTTATACTCCTAAATATGAAGGTTGAATCACACCTGATATTTTTAAAGAGCGGTTTTGGATTTTATCATGATTTAGCGTCGGTTGCAAGTGGTACTATCAATTCCATTTTTTTCAATTTTTTAAGTTATGGAAAACAAAATGTTCATTTTCCTGTCAATTATAATTTCATCGCCACAGACTTATTCTGTTAACCAAAAAATATTTCCTAAAAATAATGAAAATGACAGACGCGTCGTTTGTAATAAATAAAATAATAAAAGATGTGTGTGACATATTACGTTACTGATTCTTTACTACATAACTAAAGTGAAATTAAAATAAATGCTTTTAAGAAACCGCTTATTTTTCATTCTACAAATTATGAATTTTCTTTTTAAAGTTACAATTGGACATCGTTTCAGTTGAGCAACGATTATTTACTGGAATTTTGATTAATTTGAATCGTTTACAAATCTCAGTTTCTTCTGTTTTACCCCATATTCTTATTAAAAAGATTCTATTTTGTAGGACATTCCTTTAATTATAACAACTGAAATATAAACCAATTTGATTTTAATTAACCTTAAATCTACAAAGAATAAAAGGGACATATTTTAGATAGACACCCTTTAAATGTAGTAACTCGAGTAATGTTTATTTGAATGGATTGATGGTTTGGTTTGGTTCACATGTTTTAATGACTCAAATTTCGTCACTCGTTCCACAAACAAGAGACAATTGGCAGACGAAAGTTCCTTGGCGAAATACGTATGCACATCGTTACAGTTCTCCACTTCAAATGAAGGCGCTTCTCTCAAGTATGAATTTCACAAAGTTTAATTTCATATTCCGAATTTAATTTCCATTTCTCTGCCGTAACACTTTCGTAAGCGGATTGTCCTTATTTAGAGGAAGAGAGAGGCAGAGAGTGAAAGACTGTCGATATGGCAGTAAAAGCAAAAGAAGAATGAAGAAACGGAATGAGAAGATCTACTTAAATGTTTCACGGCGAGTGCTTTTAATTTGAATCTACTTTTAATTGGAAACGGTTACAGATGGAAATAATATTTCAAAAGTGTGCCAAATAAATCCCAGAATCCCGCAGAGCTAAATTTATTGCACTACAAAAACCAAGTTCTCGCGAAAACACACACATAAAAACAAACACTCGCACACACTTACAAAAGTTATAAAAATACAATTGCTTGAATTTGGGGATGAAATATATATATATGAAACAGAGGGGGTAGGGGAGGGGGATGAATTGCGCCAACGTATCTCAAAACTAGACAAAACTAACGCACATTACCTGAAAGAGAGTTGGTCTGGAGTCCTGGCTGAAGCGCCTGTCGGTTTTAATTGCCATAAATCAATTAAAATCTCGTCAAATTTCCACCCAATAAACTGTTCCGAAAATTATGGATACAGACATGACACGACTTTATCGATAAATCATGTTTCGAAAAGGTTCTTCTTACTAGTTATTATTTCAAAATTCTTTGAATTTATTTTATTCATTTCAAAAGTTTATAATATAGTCATTTCACGATTCCTTTTTATAAGTTTTTAGTTTTTATAATAATTTGTTTCAAATTTTTACCAATGATTTTCAAAGTTTAAATACTTCAATTTGAATAAGAAAAATCTGCATATAATTTATGATAAATATGGTAAACTGACTATAAATCTATCAATGTATAACCGTGGTAATTTAAATATAAAGATACTTAACTAATTGTTAAATTTTCAAATTAATGCCTTTAATTAATTTCCCATATAAATATTCTCTTAAGTGCTTCCTTTCAATAAAATAATATCTTATTGATCAAAGACATTGTTTAACATAATCAATTTAGTTTCCTAATATGCTTGTGACACTAGAAAATCGTTGATAAATAAAAATTAACACCGTTAAGCGACGAAATTTCCGATTTATTAATTACCATAGCTGGCCTTAAAAAGTTGTGGTAAGGGGCAAGGGACTTGCAAAAAAGCTGATTTATAGGACAAAGAAAGGTGTTACATGGCCCTTTGCAGGGCTTGGTTAAGTCTGTATAGTGACGAAATTAACGGTATATAGGGAATCCCTTAAAATAGCCACAAACAGTCATAGCAGCCTTAATACTAACTTTATTTTAATTATTACCCTTCTGCGGCATCACTCTAGATGACCTTAAACAGGAAAGCCGCCGAAGGAATAGAGTTACAATGTGCAGAGGATGGGCAAAATTTCCAGGCCTAAAACAGTCGAAAGTGACAATGGGACAATGGGGCTACAACCCAAGCACTTCGGAGCTGATGCTTCTTAATAGAGACAAAGTCAGAGTTATCACAGGTTTCTTCACAGGGCACTGTAGACTTGGCAAGCACCTGCGACAGCTAGGAATCGCTGAAGAATGAGATTGCAGGTTATGTTGAGATGGGGCAGAAACCTCTATCCACCTCTTACAGGATTGAGTTGCAATATTTCCGTAAAGGTGGAAACATCTAAGGGCAATAGGCCCAACTGCGGCGCAACTCCAAACCCTGAAGTTAGACAAGTATTGAATTTCTTGCAAGGACTAAAAATTATGAGCCCACTTTAGGGCAGAGATATGAGGGAGCACGATAGATCTTTAGTTCAATGTGCGGAATCACCTCATCAGGGTAAATAAATTTTAATTATTAAATATATAGATTCCCCAGCCACGCAATTTGATTATCCAATTATATCAAGAAATCAGAGATTTCGATTTTTAAATGGGGGCGTATCGTCTCTTAACGGTATTTATTTTTATTACCAACGATGCCTTTGGTGTCACAAGCTTATAATGGAATAGAAGTCTCATTTTTGGGAAAATTCTTTACATTAAAGAGTCTAAATTCGTATCCATAATTTTCTTAAGTGTTTATAGCACCACCAATAATGAATACTGACCTTTCCCTGCGTTGAATACAGAGCTCCTGACGACGACTCCGGCTGTGTCGGATGAGGCCATATTTGGAGCAGGTATTTCAGAACGGCAATTGGCTGACTGTGATCCAGTTCCTCGGCTGCTGCATTTGACGCCACAGAGTGGAGCATCAGAGGAGGTCCCATGACCGTGGCCAACGCCTGGGCAGACATCTTGTTCCTCTCCGACGCCGATACCACGAGGGACAAGTGGTCGAGGAGGAACACAAGAGTCGCCCGATTTGCGCGCGGTAAACAGTCCAGAATGCTCAGCATCAGCTTGGAATTGCCCTCGGGATCGTCAGGCAAACAAACAGCTGTCACGGAAATAAAAACCACAACAGGAATTAAAATAGATAACCTTAGAAATTTCCATTAATGATATTGCCTCTGAATTCCAATCTACAATATGTATTTTAAATTATGAACTCAATTTAAAACGTCCTTGTGAAAGTAAGAGCAGAAATTACTTGATAATGACTTTAGAATACTGTGGAGGATGCTGCAACACAGTTTCCCTAATTGATTTAAGATTGACTGCAGCATCAAAACATGTATTCATGCTATCAAATAAATTTTTATGTAATTTTTATTGATTTAACATTAGTATTTTCTTTCAAGGCTCTTTTCCGATAAGTAGATTTGAAGTTCCTCATTTCAAGACTTCAAACTGAATAGACTCATATAAACGATTCTATTTAATTCATCATAGAATACTTAGCTACACTATAAATATGTAAAATTAGTCGCTTTTAAATGAGAAAACGAGTGTGAAATACGAGCAACAAAACGAGTTTTTCATTATTTTCCAGTTAAAAGTAAAAAATAGTTATTTATGTTAGAAATGTGTGATTTTAAAGGTTTTTTTTATTATGAGTAATTTTTTTACACGACGAAGGAGTGTAAAAATTTTACGAATAATAAAAAAAACCAGTTCACACTTGACTAACATACAGTTTTTTTTGCAATTCAAATCACTAATTATTTTGCAAATCACAATTAAAAATTCAAAACCACCTTGTTTGGGGATTTTACTATGGTTTTGGCGATAAGGATTGATTCAAGCAACCAGGATAATATTTGTTCTGTGAAAAAATCGATGTGTCAAATCATCTCACAAATAAATTGGACTAAATATACAGAAAAATTCAATGTAATTACCGACTTCTGTTCCAAAATAAGATGGATTAACTGACGATTCTCCAAAATTCGGCTCAAATGTGTAGATATNGCGATAAGGATTGATTCAAGCAACCAGGATAATA
>JXOV01003856.1:0-10394 GCA_001014945.1 Clogmia albipunctata
ATATCTCCTTATTTTACTAATAAATATCACTACTTTTAGCTTAAATTTTAAAATCTTTTCCAACTACATATCACGTAGTTATTAGAATAGCAAACAATTTTTAATTGTCCAATAATATTCTAAACCACAAAAATTTTTAATTATGTTGGATATATGTTTAATAATTTTCAATATAAAATACTGTCCCTCTTTTCAAATTGAATTTTCGTTTTTGAAATAATTTAAAATGNAATCTTTTCCAACTACATATCACGTAGTTATTAGAATAGCAAACAATTTTTAATTGTCCAATAATATTCTAAACCACAAAAATTTTTAATTATGTTGGATATATGTTTAATAATTTTCAATATAAAATACTGTCCCTCTTTTCAAATTGAATTTTCGTTTTTGAAATAATTTAAAATGGACTTAATTAAATCATATTTGTTTCTGTGATTGAAATGAAAATTATGTTACTCGACATTGGGCGTGGAGAAAGTATGCTAACAAAAATTATTTTCTGCCTTTTAGTTGTGTTTTCCGAAAAGAGTTATGTTTAAAAACTTCGTTTTATAGTGGGTACGATGACCAATGGCAAGACCTTTCTTCGTGTCAAAAATAATTGAGATCAGATTAATACACTCCGAGATATTAACTAAAATTTAATCGAATTACCATGTCGTAAAAGGATGAAACGCAGTGTATAACAACGAAAATATAAATATATAAACTGTTCTTCGGGAATTAAAAATAGTTTTTATCTTTTTTGTCAGAAAATTCATTTTTTATCAAATGCAATTTACCCTGGACTGTCCTGAAAGAATGGCCTATAGTATTATATTAGTAAATGATAATCTTCTGCGAATTTTTATGATAAAAAAAATCGAACTAAATAGCTATTTTTGAAATACAAGTCAACAATTATATTTTATTCGATATAAAAGCTAAAAAGAAGCTGAATTACAATTGCGTCTTTAGTTTAACATTGTAAGGTAACAATCCACATTTATACAAAACTATAGATTTAAAGTAGACTTCATATACAAATTGTGAAGAGTGCAGAGAGAAAACACCCTCACAACTTGTTCTTAGTCTGTAAGTGGCTGGTAATTCATTCTAAATGTTCATATTACTAACATTGAACACGCCTCGTGGCCGATGTGGTAACGCATCCGGCTGCCTCTTCGGAGTCAAGAGTTCGATCCCTGGGCGGGAATGATTGACTGGGTCCTTTTTCAACTGGTCTAGGTGCTATTAATTGACTAATAGTACACTGAAAACAAATAGTCACCGAAATGTCGAAAATCCGAGGTTGAGACCCCCATGTTCCTCACAGGAATTGTAAGGGAAAATTTACTAACATTGAACCTATCGTCTAAAGCAGGGGTTCCCAAACTTTTTCAACCCACGGCGCCCCTACAAAGACAAAATTTTGTCACTAATTTCTATACGAACAGGGGATTCTGCTACAACGGGTTTGAAGAAGAGGAGTGTCACGGCGCCCCAGGGCGCCGCGGCGCACAGTTTGGGAACCTCTGGCCTAAAGTGTACAACCCTAGTGTGGGGTGCTGAATAGCGGGTCTAATAAACATGTACTTTATTAAGTCATTTCTTAATATATTCAAATACTGTATCCATGATGATAAATTAATTAGGACCAGCAATTGCTATAGAGAGGGAAAGCTAGGGCGATATACGATGAGGGGCGTATGACTGTCTACCACACACCCAGTGATACGTTATCGTACATCGTTACAAAGATCTTATTCATATATTTATATAAAAATAAAGACTATAACCAAGCCAATTCTGCCATAACCAATATATGAACAAAAAGTAAGTAAATTTAACTTAGCAGTTAGTTATTACTCAAGACAATTATAATTAATTTGATAAACTTTGTGAATCATTATTTAATCATTAAAGAATTTTGATAATGCGCTTAAGATTGAAATTATAAAAGAACCATAGTAATTAATAATTAATTAATACCACTGAGCACGAATTTAATCGCTACTTTATAATTCCGGTCATAATTACAAATTGTGTGAACCTCCATATTTATAAAATCTCCAACTGACCTTAATTGGAATGACTTCTATAAGCACCTTCATGATGTTAACATCTTCAAAATCGAAAAAATTTTCAATATATTCCAAGCGATTGAATTTGATCAAACATAGGGCTTGATTTAGAACCCGAGCCAACGTGTTTTACAAAAAAAGGCAAAAACCAATATTTGGTCAATTTGGTTGTTATCGATGGACGAGGTATTCTGATTTAAATAATTCTTATTAACTATTCACTTCTTAGACCGTTAAATGTAAGTCATGCTTTTTATTGATTGACGAAGGCAATGCACAAAAACAACGATTTAATTAAATTCCTCTCTTGTTATGAGCCTGATTTGGCAATATCCGGCTTCTTGCTGTGTCATTTCCCCGTAATTTCCTTGAATATTGTACAAATATTATCGTTGGCAAAGAAATGATTTTTCTTGACTATAATGAGATCTTATTGAAATCAATTAAATATTGTGTATGGTAGGTTGGACGCAAAACCCGCTCGGGGATTATATCCCTTATTCATATATATGAATAAGATCATTGTAACGATGCACGATAACGATAATATTGTGTATACTTAAGTAATATCTGGCTTAGTTTTTTACTGTATGAAACAGTTCTATTTGCATTTGGTTTGCATATCTTTTTATTAAACTTAATTTAAATAATTAAGGATAAAAAAAATAGTTTTGAATAGAAAAACGATAACGAATATATTCAATATTGTTTGCATTACAACAATATCTTACAATTAAGAAATTCAATTAGCAATAAGGCAAACCTTTAATTCCAGCCAAACCAATGGCTTTTGACTATATGTGATGATACTCAATACAACCATATTCATTATATTACACAAAGTATGGGATATGTAACAAGAAAATACTTTAGAGACTTAATTCATTTTAATCCTATGATTTTATGAGAAAGTTTTCGTATAATTTCTCTATAAATTGTTTAATAAATTTAGAAATTTATTGAATTTAAGCTCACAATAAACCATTCTCTTGACAAAGACAAATTTTAGGAAGTTTTAATTTTATTACTCGTCGTCTCAATTGGCGGAAATGAACATCAAAATAGTTGGAACTAATTGAAATCTCTTTTGTAAATTGAAATATAAAAATTCAAAGCAGAATGCAAATAAACTTTTTAATAGCACAATACGCTTTTCGTTATCCATTTGAGTTTCGTAAAGTTTTACTTCATTGCGCTCAGTGAAAATTTTGAATTTTTATTTCACTAGTGAAAAAAATTTGTCATAAACTATGCAACAAATTTGTCTCAAAGTCAAAATTTGGTCGCCACTGTTGCCCTTAAACTACACAAAATATTGGTCTCGGCTTTGCCATAGGACCGTGTTTGTATTTCAAATTAATTCCTGTTTCCTGTTTTAAAATATTATTATTTACCGTTTCAACAGCCATCTGCATATAATTTGGCTATTTTTATATCAGGGGTAAATCTAATTAACTATGATGCAATTAAATTATAGTAATAGCCCTATATTGCTAAATGGCAATATATTTTATAGAAATTAAAGCAAAAAATTTGTGAAACATATCAATTTTTAAATTTTCGTTGTAAATAATAAAATTTAATGTAAAATTGTAAAAATTTCAGTGTATATGAAACGATGCTCGGAAACGATGAAACACAAGCCTTTGGCTCGAATGTTTCACACTCGTTTAAAAACAGGACTTTACACCCTTGTAGCACAAAAAACTATTATGCTGTTACGATAATACGATAATTAATTAAATCCTTACGAACAAAATTTAATTCCTGAATTTTTGTAATCAAAGACTGAACCTTGTAACCATTTGGAGGCAATAATTCAATTCATTTGTATTGAACTTACTTGGTTATAACATGATGAAATGTTATTATACTATGTAGTATTCCGATGTATGCATTGTTTAAAGTTAAAACAGTAGAGCTTCCTGATTGCCATGACATTCTCAGAAATTGCCTTTTGTTGAGTTTTACATGATTCCAGAAAACTATATTTAAGTATATAGTTGTTGCGAATATTTATCGAATTGCTAAGGCAAATGAAACAGAAATCAAATTATTTGTTATAATTATTCCGCCTTCGGTTCCATTAATTTTATTCCTTTGTTCCTTCAGATCGACCATTTGTTACACAATGAGATGTGATAATGTAGCTTTTCGGTGGTAAAAGGTAATCATCAAGGATATTAATATCGATATTATTTATCGATAATTGAAGAATTTACCTTTGCTAGAATTTAATTTCTTAAAGTATATAAATGATTATTCTAAATTGAATTTTTTTTAAAATAAATAATAATTTTGTATAGGACATTAGCACAATCTTATTACTTTAAAAAGCATTTGAGATAAGTATAAATTAACACAAATAGCACTATACAACTGTTCTCTCTTTAACTCCCATGTACAGAGTATTTCTCTTTATAATGACACTTTCTCTTTGTTCTCTTTCAGAGTTTCTCTGGCATCAAATCCTGATTTCTCAATGAGTGAAGACTCGGTCGTGACGAAGGATGGTTCTGTGCGTGATTTGAAATCACATGAATTTCAATTCGAGTTAATAAAAGTGAATTCTCAGTATAAATGAGATTTGTTAGTGAATGAAAATCCTATCAAATTGTGTTGTGATTATTTCTGGAAAAGAAATCTAATAAAAATAAAATTGAAAAGTTTTATCAACAAAAATAAGTTCTTTTGTGTTGTTCCCAAATTGGATTATTTGGATATAAAGCATATTTAATGTAAGTACCTACGAAAGCTAAACGAAAAAGTCTTATTTTCCAACTTATAATTTGTTTAAATAAACTTTTTAATCTTAATCTAAAATTAGTTACAAACTTCTTAAAAGAGAATAGTTTATGACATATTTTTTTAAATTTAAAATGAGTTCGATATTTAAAATAATCCAAAGATAGTTATTAAATATTAGTATAATTCATTTCAAAGTTTATTTGTTTCAGTTTGAGATTAAAATTTTTGTGGATATAATTGAATTCTGTGGATAAGAGTATTATTATATTAAATGAAAATCCTGTGAAATTGTTTATTTTGTAAAATTTAATTTGATTTTCACATGGCAGTTTTAGTTGTAATACAAAATCGAACAAAAAGTAAAAAAAAAATATTGATTAATGCGATTTCTTTGATAAGTTATCTGTAGTCAAACTGTGGTTTCTGTGTTGATTGCAACCAATTTGATGTTTAACAAAGTTATTGCAGATTGATTTATGTCTCAATTACGGAACTATTATAAAGCAATTTGCCGTTGTATCAATAATACTCCTGCCTTACTTCATTCTACATTATCCAACTATACTACACCAATGAGCCTTGCCATTTTTCCGAGCTCTACTTTCCACTTTTTTCTGGTCTGTTGAGTTTTCAGGCAGGAACTAAATTTATGTGGGTGAAGTAATTTGTGCTCTAGAATAGGTGGTTTGACTATTGTACCATTAATGGAGACTTTTGTTGGGAAAAACGCTAGGATGGGAAATATGAATATTTATATGTGTAGTATTATTAAAAATTTGAACATTAAAAATTAAATGATTATTAGTTTAAAAAGAAGTGTTATGGGGAATAATAATGATTTTCTTCTCAAATATAGATTCTCCAAAACAGCACAAAGGAATTTTTATATTAAAAATATTTAAATGTTTATAGTTGGAATATATTGAGAAAATTAATAATTTTTTCTCTGTCCTGAAGTCATTTTATTTTTCGGTAAATACAGAAATAAATCTTCAAAAGAACAAATGGTAATAGTAAACAAATATACTGTTCAAATTTCAATAATTGTTAAAAAAACCTAAATAGTTGTATCTCTCAAGCCAGAATAAATTCTTCGTTTTGAGAGTAAAAGCGTAAACTTTTGGTGGTTTCAATTAAATCAATATTTCGTACTACAAACCTGAACTAAAATTTGTTTCTTCTGCTTCTTCGACGACTTAACCACCGTAACTGGTCTAGGTCTTACCAATAAATTTTACGTAACCAAAGTTTTACAATGCGAAGTCTATTCATTTACTAATCTTTCACAATTGACATTTGAATATCATGTTTTAACGAATCATAATTTGTTATGATGTGCTTATTTCCATAAATAGATATAAAGGCTATTTTATTGACAGCTTTTTCTCACCGAAACAGAACACACATACTATGAAGAAGACCATCATTTTTTATAAATGTCATGGAGGTGATTCTTTAGTAGAAAAAAATAATTACATGATATTTTTTTTCAGAATTACACAAAATAACGTTCAGTACACATGTGAAATGCACTTATTTACCTACTTCATTTCGCTTCGCTTGTCAAAATACATGGTAAATTCGTTCTGTAATAACCTTTATTTCTCCACTTGTATCAAAACATACTTTTCTAACACTCTTCCTCATGGCCACAAATGATGCTGATTTCTTACAACAAACCGACCAATTTAACAAAATTTACCTACATTTTCTGTATAATAAATACGGTTCAAATCTTGAGTATAACAATAATTATATTGTATTCGATATTACGTTCAAATAATTAATTATGAATATTTGTATTATATAATATTTAATTTTTAAGGAAAGGATTTTTTTAATTATAGTGACACGTTGCATTGATTACTGATACTCTTTATATTACTAATAGACATTTCAGTACAATCCTATTATTTTTTTCTACTAAAGAATCACCTCCAATTACATAAAGGTCATGAAGATATTTCTTACAGAAAGATATTATTTTAAGAATGATTCAAATATAAGGTTATATAATATCATAAAAACTCTACTAACTTTTATTAAAAATAGGACATTTTGAAATACAATACGGTAATACAATACTGAAATACATGCTTATTCTATATTTAACTGAAATGTTATAATTTCTGAAGTCGTGTTTCTTTTATCGGGTTTAAAAAGTCATTAGTAAAAAGCCTTATGTCAAGAGGATACTTATCACGGAAATGGAATTTGGTTTTTCTACAATACAAGAAAAGAAAACAGGAGAAAGAAGGAGAGAAGGAGAGTGGAATATTAATGATGGTCAATAGAAAAACAAACTGAATGCCCTTTTCTTAATCCAATAATTCTAATTTGCAGCTATTAGATCCAGAGGCTGTAATAAATCACCTCATTTTTTGATCCGCTGAGTGAGACAAAAAAGGCTATTTGGGAAAATTAGTATTTGATGCGAGACTCAGTACGATATACGGGTTCGTGATGTGTCTTCACCCAAAATTTCGGTACTTATAAATAATATCAATATAATGGTCTGTTGTCCGAAAATAATTTCCATTGTAATTATTTAAATTTTTTTTTTTTCAAAAAGTTTTGGGAAGTTTTTTTTTTTAATTCCAAATTATATGTTCAATAAATATTGATATCTTATTCTTTCAAAAATTCCTTTAGTATCTTAAAACCTACAATTATGGAACAATTTGTAAATGCGTTAAATTTTTAATTCCCTGCTATTAACAAGTTAATAACTGTTTCTTATTTCCTCCCTTTATAATATATCCCCTGCGGTTTCATTGATATGACCATGAAATGCAAGATATAATTGGCTCCAGTCTAAATTATTGTAATAACAAAATTAATATTTACAATAGTTACAGTGCAAAGTCAACTGTTTTTAGCGAGGGAAACGGTCGAACCGAAGTCGAGTCTTTTTTTAAAAATTGCCGTTAACTGTTCGAAATTAAACAAGAAGCATTTGTTTCCACTGACAAACGCCTATTTAATTGTGGTCTGGCATATTTGCTTTGATTTAATTTATCAAAAATAAATTTCCTTTCAAAGCACAATAAGGCTATTACTATAATGTACTTACATTACAGTTAAGCAGATTCTTTTCTGATATCTACGTAATGCGCCAATATCGAACAAAAACAGCCAAATTATATGCAAAAAGTTGTTGAATTTGTACATATTTTATTTTAAAACAGGAAACGTTACTTAATTTGCAACGTAATCACGGTCGTATGGCATAGCCGAGGCCAATATTTTGTGTAGTTAAAGGGTAACAATGGTGATCAAATTTTGACTTTGAGACAAATTTGTTGGACGGTCTAAGACATATTTTTTCACTAGTGAATTAAAAATACAAAGTTTTGAGTGCGATAAAGTGAAATATTACGAAAAAAAAATGGATATCAAAACAGCGATACAATAGAGCAAAACTTATATTATAATTGACCTAGACGTCGGGGTAGCGCAGTGGTTAAAGCGATGCACAGAATTTAACTCGAGAGGGCCTGAGTCGTAGAAGAAGAATATAATCACTAAAACATTATGAAGAAATTTTTAAAAGATGCAATTTAGGAATATATAAATAATTTTTTTTGAATTAAATAAAAACTAAATATATAATTACATATCCAAATAATATTTAAAATGTTCTATCAAATTAAAACGGTAATAGCCAAACACAAATTTAATTTAACCCAATCTAAAATAAATGAAGTTGATTTATTGACTGAGGAAACATTTGCGAACTTTCACTTTAGACTGGGACAAGGTTATTCAATGGATATTTATTTATATAAACAATACAATTACATAAGCGTACTATATTAACTGTATAGACTCAGTGAATATTGATAATCAGAAACGAAATAATTCATTTTTAACACAAATGAATTAATTATCCTTTTTTGTTTTATCTACAAAATATGGAAACATAATTGTTTCGTCGTTATTGATAAATATAATACATAAATCATTTTTAATCGGTTCTTTAATTTCGAATTGAAACGTGCTTTTGTATTATGAAAGAATTTGATTATTTCAGTCAATAACCATTAATTTCGGCTTCGCTTTGTTTATTTGTAAGTCAAATGTATTGCTAAACATTTTTTCAATCAGTTTCACCATGTCATTCTGAGAAAAATGCAAATAGAACTATATCGTCCGCATAACTTAGATTAGAAATGTTTCGTCCACTGATATTAAAACCCTCTTCATATCCGTCCAAGCTCACCCCCATGATCAATTTCCAGTATATATTAAACAAGTCAGGAATCTGATTCCCTTAAATGTTTAGAATGTTTTCTATTCGAACTTTCCTTGAGTTCTTCTTATAGGGAAATGTAGTGTTGGAGACTAATGTTAAGAGTATCTGGACCGTACATCGTACAAATATTTCAATTCTAGAAGAATTAAATGTATCAAAGAGATTATCGTCTGTGTGTCTTCAGCAAACCCTTCAATTTTTGGTCAAACTATATAAAATATTCTATAGCAATTTCAAAATTTCTAAAAACTGGTTATAATCGTAAATTCAAAAGTAAATTCTTTAGTAAGATATTTTTCATAATAAAATTAAAACCTTAAATTTGGTCTTTAAATCAAAGTTCTAATTTTAAAACAATAATTAACTGACTATATTTAATAAGCTAAAAATTTTAATTGTCCTCTTCAAACAAACCTATACAAAGAAGTAAAAGTTTTCTTTACAGAATGCTTTCTGAATTGAAAACGGCTCTTTATACGAGTTTATTGTTCATTCATTTGCTTTGCATTCAACTGAATTTTGTTTGTGAATTTGAAAATGTTTAAAGGGATTTATTATATTATTTAAATTATTATTTTAAACATTGAATCTTAAAAATAATTTTCTGTTAGGAAAATTTTTTTTTAAATACTATGACATAACTTTGACAAGAAATTTATTAGTGGTTCCACTTGAAGGAATGAATCCTGACATTATGAAATAATTCATTTGATTCAAAATTCAGAACAAGGATAAACTTATTGATTCGTTTTAATATTTGCGAACTTTCTCTTTTCAGTAGGGCAAGGTCATTGCGTCTAATAAATGGGTTTTGTGGATACGAGTACTTTTCAATTTATTTCTTTCCCTGTTTGTTCTTCCTCTTCTTGCAATTTTTTGACTTTATATTTAAAAGCTGCTTAATTGGAAACTTTTGAATATTACGTGAATAAAAATTGAACAAGGATAATAAATTCTCTTTTACAAAGCCTTCTTGTTTTATTGACTCTCTGTATGCCTCTAACATTCTCTTTCTCTTTGTTCTCTTGCATCGTTTCTCTGATTCAAATCCTGTATTTCTCAATGACTGAGAACTCAGTGATGATGAAGAATGGGTTTTGTGCGTGATTGGAAAGCACATGGATTTTTATTTTATTTTGTATTTTAGAGAATATAAGTGATTTCTGCGGATAAGTGGAACTAGCTATTAAATGAAAACCTTATGTAAGATAGTAATTGTTTTAATTGAAAAGGAAATCAATAAGTAAGATATAAAAGTGTGATATGTCACTTAATGTGTCTCTATTAAATAGTATAATTAACATCTTTATATTAGTTCGTCTTCC
>JXOV01003860.1:6130-24122 GCA_001014945.1 Clogmia albipunctata
ATTCGACGGAAATCCAGAAGATATAAAAGATCTAACCACGGCTGCAAGAAATTGGTTGTCTTCCTTGGAACTATGACGTTAAACTTTGCAACAAAAACTCATACGAATAAATAAATAAATAAGCAACAAAAAAGCACAAAAATATTTATGACACTTTTCTTCACTAGTGAAATTCAATTTCAAAATGTTCAGAATATGTTCAAAAGTGTGTTAAAGCGAAACATTACAAAACTCTAATCGATATCGAAAAGCAAACCTTTTTTAATGAAAGTTTTAAACGTATTTTTTGTGTCTTAATTAATTACATCAGTTTAACATTAAAAGATTGCACATTTGTAACAAAAGATATGAAATTTTCTATTATCGGTTAGTTGTTCGCTTAAGTATATAATCCAAATTATTCCATTGCTCGAGTATGATTAGATTTGATAGCAAACTTTTAAATTTAAGTTACTAACTTGCACCTTATATACTGAAATACTAGTACTCGTATATAAAAACCATAATAAATATCTGTGAAGGTTAATATAAAAGTGGCTGTTCACTCAGTAAAGATCTCTAGTTGCATAAAATAATTGATATGATTTATATTTGTTTTTTCAACACCAATTTTACTAAAACTAGTTAAATGTGACCTTAACGCCAAATGGTCAAATTTGGCAACATCTTATTAGACCTTGTCCCTCGGATTTGAAAGCTGTAGTCGTAATTGTAGAAGGGTAATTTGTGAAAATCACAAATGACCAGTTTTTCTTTATCTTACTTTATAGGGGTTTAATTAAATAAATAAAATAGATGTGATTAGTGCAAAGTCGCTCACCAGAAGAAGTCATACTGATTGTTTGCTTTTGTAATAATTTGACATAGCGATTGTGGCTTGATATTCCAATGATGACGTCACAATCGGCATGTCAAACTTTGTTTTAGCAAGTGGTTAGACCTTTTTCATTGCAATGAGGACCGTTTTAGCTTTAAATGGAAATTTATTTTAGATAAATTAAATGAAAACTTATTTGCCAGGCCACTATAAAATAAGCATTTGCCTAATAACCAAGCAGTTAAGTGGAAACAATCTCTATTAGTTTGAATTCAATCCGTTAACAGTAACTATCAGAAAATAACAAATTTCAATGCAAGAACTAAATTTGAGGATAATAAAGTCATTATTTGTAAACTCAGA
This sequence comes from Clogmia albipunctata, assembly GCA_001014945.1. Classification (NCBI taxonomy): domain Eukaryota; kingdom Metazoa; phylum Arthropoda; class Insecta; order Diptera; family Psychodidae; genus Clogmia; species Clogmia albipunctata. The sequence goes on from JXOV01003860.1 coordinate 7,311, forward strand.
ATATATAATGGTCTTTGCAATTTTATTTTAGATTTTGTTTTCACAAGATTAATTACACATATTTTTGTAATAAAAATAAAGTTTAAATAACGTTAGTGCCCACCACACCATATAATTTAAGATTTCACTTGAAACATTTGCTATTAGTTTTCTGGATAGATATTTTTCACTTGCGTCGTTGTGATTCTATACTCTCGACATAACATTAATAATAGATTTTCATAAAAATGTGTAAAACTCTGATTCGTTTCCAAGTAATTACTGTAGTAAACGACGTTTTTATATGAGTAGCAAGAACAATAAGGCACCACAAAATTCGAATTATTTACTCAATTGTAATTTTAATAGAAACGGTCAGTTTACTTTTTATATAAATTTTTAATTATTATAATTAGTTTATCAATCAGTGTTATTTACGTAATATATTCATTAAAATGAACAATAAAAATGCTTTATTTTAATGTATACCTAACACTTTATTTCATCTATATTAATGAAATGGTTAACAGAGTCATGCTACAAATAAGGAATTTCTTCTCATTCGAATGGCTGAATCGTATATGTGTACTTATTTGTATCTTTTAAATACTACAACGCCTTTGTCTCTCGTCTATTGGCCCTCGGGAACGATGTCCTTCTCGGATGTGTAAATGTAGTTGTCCCTGCCGGGAATTCCAGATCCCTCGGCATCTCCGAGCCATGGGTATTTGTTGGGGCACTCGCGACATGTGTCCATGTACCTGGTGTCGGTCACGTTGCTCTTCTTCAGCGCCAGGGCACACTTGCTCGGGATGTTGCACGGCTTGGGCGCATTCGGCACCGAATTTTTGCAGTCCCACGACTCAACAGATCCCAGCTGCTTCAGGGGCTTTGGCTCAGCGATCCAGGACAAGGCTTGGGTCATCGTAACAAAGTAAACGTCGGGACTGAAATTTTTCAAGAAAATAAAATTCATTTAATATTTAATAACTTTAGCATACATTTCATTTCTTCAGTTAATTGGAAGTAATTAATCCTGTTATATCATACTTTTGAAAGGAAGTACAACAATTATTCAAAATACTTAAATTTCATAACTTATAGAAACGGAAATTTTAAATTTAATTCTTAACCAACATTAACAATTGCTTTTAATTTTAAACATTTAACAACGAAAAAAATTAAACTCTCCTAAATTCAGGAAATTTAGACGTATTTTTCAAACAATTATTGGCACGTGCAAGGTTAAAATTTTAACAAACCCTTTCACAACCCGAATTTCAATGTAAATATTTTTCTTCATAAATTGGATCAAATTGCCATTAACGTCAACTTCTTCGCGAAATTTGATAACACATTTTAAAACTCATTTAAATTATTTAACTTTGTATTTAGGGATTATATTATTTCCGATGAAATTTCGAAATAACTTTTTTACTGAAAGTTATCAAATTGGCAAATATTATTCGATTTTTTTTATTATATTACTTAAATAAGCAAAAAAATATACTCAATCGAGACTAATAAGACCAAAAATAATATTCAAAAGTTACGTATACTTGTAAGTAAATCAAAAACATCACTACGCTACGTGGAAAATGATAAAAATTAGTAATTAATTTTTATGCATATAATATATCTATTTTTATATTGAATTTTGTTAACAAATTTTCTGTAAGGATGTGGAAAAAGACAACCAATTTGGTATCGATTTTTTGGCAGTAAATATACAAATTTTGATTGAAATATAATTAGAATGAAATTACTCATACAGTAGAATCATCCCAAGTTCCTTACTGGAATGTAGTGTAATTTATATGACATCAAGATGGAAGCAAATTCACTCTTAGTCTTTACATGAATGACTCTGAAAAAATAATGATGTTATAGATGAACTGATTGCATAAAACTCTTACTTTGCTTAAATGAATAACTACGTATATATTGACAAAAACGGGTAATAGATATTTGGTTTATTTCCTTTAATATACTTAGTATGACGTCCGGTTTTATGACCAATTTTCCTCTTCCCTTCAATGTTATATTAACCAGATTCAACTGTATTTAAAAAAAGGTAAAATTATGATAGGAAAGGAATATGAGGTATGTCATCAGATCGTAATAGTTTTATAAATTGAATACAATGAATAAAGAAAATTGTTCAAACCACTTAATTTACTATGAAATATTTTAAGAATACAAGAGACATGCTTTTTAAATCATATTTTAGTAGGAAGTAAACTACTATCCAAATCACTAATAATCATTCAGATACTTTAAAACTGTATTTATTCAAAATAGTTTAGTCTAAAAATTAATTTGTAGAACCGTCAAAATAGAAACTTTTTCACGAATATTAACAATTGTACATAAATTAAAACAAAAAATTTCTTCAATAAAGGACTCTATGCTGTTTAGCATTTGCTTATTTTATAATTTTTTTATAATTTAAAAAAAAATGTTTGGAAAAGGAATATATAAAATATATAAAATCTTCTTATTATCGACTTCTATTTGATGATAATAATTAACTCACAGTGTCAGAGCCCAGTCGAGGAACTTGTGGAGACCATCTTCGAGAGCCTTGATTTGGAACCAGTTTGTGTGGAATGCCATCATGTAGGGCGCCTTGTTCTGTTCATAATATCTGGAGAAGTCCTCCTGGAGCCACTGCAGGACGTCGGTGGCGTCGTGGTTGTGGAGCACACATTGGTCCAGGTAGGGGCAGTGGCCACCCTCGTAGTTCTCCACAAAGTGGGCATTCAGTGGGACTTCCCAAATGCCAGGGAACGTCCTCGTGGGGCAGGTGGCGCTTTTGCACTCGTGGGGGATTTTGTAGTCCAGGGTATAGGGCCAGACGGGGATGTCCTGCGGCGGAACGGCCACGGAGCTATCATAAACGTAGCCAAAGTCCTCGAGCACCTGCACAAAATCGAAAATTATCGGCGAATTTCATTATACTCTGCAATTTAATTCGAGTGATTGGCAAATATTTGCCAAGTATTCGCTCTCACCTTGTACTGAGTGTTGCGTCCCGGTTTGAGGAAGGGCGCCCTCATACCAACCACACTGTTGGCAGTGATGTTGGAGAAGTGGTAGAGGATTTCCCGCATGCCAATCATCTCGCCCACCCACTCCTCGTAGCCCTTGTCCTGGAGGCCCTGCTGCAGCGAGATTGTCTCCGTGCCGATTTCATGCCCATCGTAAGCCAGCGCCTGGATCTGCTGGTAGTTGCTGCACACATAAACCAGGTAGAGGAAGAGAGAGAGAAGGGTTTTATTAAATTCGATTCCATTTCATTCAAAATCAGCGATCTCAGCAGATATTGACTCGACGAATCGCTGAGCAAATGGATAGATGTAATTAATTTCATCTCGCAATTGTATTTCCCGACTGATTTTTATCATATAATAACATGGGATCAGGAGCACTGGAATTTTATTGAAATTATTTTATTACAGAACTATCTTCGGTTTAAAAAGGACATTCGAGTAAAGGGTCATTATATTATTACTATCATAGTTTTAAAAAAACTTTTCAATTTTAAAAATATCTTCAATATATTATATTTAATTATTGTTAAGTATGCTTAAATATATATATTTATCATATTGATGAAGTTTAAAATTTGTTGTATCTCTCACGCTGTTTTTCTTTCTTTTTCTAAATTCATGAGAAGATGGAGAAAGCTATATTTTGTTTCTCTTACTCGCGCATAGGAAATATCACGTTGATCTTTCAATTAATACGTTAAATTTAAATTTAAACAATCCGTGATGTTCTGTTTGAAGAAATCTGATATGTCAATCTCTGTTAAAAAGTAGTATGTGTAGTGGACAGAAATTAATTGTTGGATCACCCTGTCTTGTCCATCCCTGTCCAACATATTTATTCCTGTCTCTGTCCCTACAAACTATAAAATTGTAATAATTATAATACTTGACAAATTTAATAATAAACGCAAGACCTTCCCTTCTTGTTTGAACCAGTGACATAAAAACACGTTCTTTTATTTCTCTGCTTAATTGTGCATAACTTTCTATTTGTTACAAGTTGTTGAATTTGGTCCACCTTATCTCTCTCTAACTCAAAGGAGAATAAGGTATTTAGAAGACTAGGAAAGAGACAGGTTCGTCGAATCTCGTCAATACAAATCTTAGTGGGAAAAAGGCGGATACCACATTCCCACATATGTATTTAGATTTAAATAATCCGTTTTGATGTGACATCATCTAAAAAACAGCTAAAGCATATCCAACGAAACTGACGTCCATATAAATTTGTTGGATTTCTTTCACGGAGGAAAATAAAAACACGTGTGCTATAATAACGACTTATAAAGAACAAATTGTATGCAACAAAAATGCATAAAGAAATTTCAAACAGCGAATAAGGAAATTCTGCGGTACAATTTTTACAATGTTAGACATTGTACTTATGGGTGAAAAGTAGAAATTTGATTAAAATTTTAAACACTGCACTTCTTTAAACTCAGAAATGGGTTGTGCAATAGTTTTTTGTTCACAGAAATTAAAATTAAATATTTTCATAAATGCGATAAATTATATGCATTATTACATTATTATTATATTAAATAAAATCGATATCAAAAGCTAACATTTCGATATGAAAGTGTAAAAAATATTTCTTTTTAATTTATGCAATTTATTACATAATAATGTCAAAACCAATTATTATTTGAAACAAAATCGTGGATTCGTATATTGAAATTATTTCTGAAAATTTCTTAAACTGATTCCCAAGGCGTTTCACATCAACGAGAATGAGTACATCCACTACTATTCGCTCTGATTCCGGATGATTTATTGAGTCTGGGAATTCATTACGATAATAAATATAGCGACTGATATTGAATTCCTCCAAAGAAGTTAATAATGAATAAATTAAATATCACATTGAATTGCACTTTATTGAATGGTTCTCGAACGGGATTCTGTGATTTTAATTTCTTAATTTGCGAGACGTTTATTCGTGCTAATGAATAAATTTACCTGTATTCGTGGGAGATGAAGAAGGAGCCCTTGATATCGCAGCCATTTGGGTTCTTCCTCTTTCCATTGAAGACTTTTTTGTAATGGTCATAATTATTCAAATTTACCGCCCCATCGAAAGTCAGCAAAATCATTTGAGGCGTCTAAAAATTCACATTTATTATTAATGGCAATCATTTTTCAAAGATTTTTTTATTCCAATGAAAAATACTTACATTGGCAGGATCCAAATCGCCCGGAATAAATGTTCCGTCTTTGGAGCAGAAGCAATAGGGCAATTGGCATTCCGCTAAATTGCACTTTTCCGCCAAGTCCAGGGGAGTCTCCGTCACCGGCGCTGGGGCTGCGATAATGAGAAAAGGGCTTTATAAATGACTTAATTTGTATTTGTCTGAAGTGGGATCGGAAGTTACTTGTGGCAATCGGGCCGCAGCGGGCTTCATCCTTGAAGGTGCAGTACTTGCTGATGTCGTCAAAGTAGAGCCCCGATGGACAGCGGTTCAGGTATGGGAATCCATCAACACACTAAAAAAATGTAAATTATATTATAATTATTTCACACTTTTTATTAAATCCGCATCCAATTGGATTTTAACGAACATAATTTTATAAAAATTAGAATGAAATTTATAACATAAAATATGTCTGTAAAAGTTAAAGAAATAAAGCGAATAATTCCTAAAATGGATCGTATAATCGTGGAATAGGACTCCAGATAGGGTAAGTGATTATTTGATTTCTTTTGATTTCTTTAAAGGCTGCGCCACCAAGACGACTTGGACGCCAGGTCATTATCAGGGCACCATACACTACACTTATACGGGGCCCGGGCAATTCGCATGAAATTGACTCTAGGCTGTTTACGCTTATTAAGCTTATTTTATTAACGGATCCCGGGTCAATTTCATACAAACCACCCGTTCCTCACACAAACAAAATATGTTGGGCCCGGCCAATGACCCGAGCGCCCGTCTTGGTGGTGCATCTTTAATATTTTATTTGAGAGTTTGTTCGAAGAGGAATAGACATTAAGACAAGAAATAGAGAAGAATTACTCATGTTTTCTCGTTTCATGTACAAGCAGAGTGAAATTTTAACAGAATAACAACGAGTAAGGGGATAATTACACTTTGTTTTAGTGAATTCAGAGTGGCAGAGACCCTAACTGCAGTTGTACGGGAAGGGTTGGTGTAGACTAGTACTAAGATCACACTTTACTTCGATTTTTTTTATAGTATTCCATAAGATTGTATAAATGATTGTTTGCTCTTTTTCATCAAATAAAACAAAGTATATTATGCATTACAAGCAAATGTCTTGGTTATTGTAAGAATTCAGCCAGTTTTTAGCTTTGCTATCCACCATTTTTTGAAAAAATCGAAACCAAAAAACAAAAAGATATAAATGCTTTTTAAAAGAAACATTTGAAAAATTGATCTATTTGATTTAAATTCAATGTTTAAAATATTGACTATTCCATTTTTGAATGATTTTATTAATACTCTTAAAAACCATTTTAAAAAAAGAAAATGCATTTAACAATAACAATTTTTTCAATCAATAAACTATTTTATATTTCAATTTTATAAAATTGTCAATAAATCTGAATTCCGACTATCATCAAATAATTTTACTTGAGATAAATCACGAGTCAAGTTTAAAGAGTTATCTCCAGCCAGGTGAGAATGACGTAACAGGTACGCTGATTGCATTATTAAACCATCCTCTATCATTTCAACAATTACCTGATAAAATCTTCGACACGTACTTGGATCTGCATAACTGCCAGAGGAAACCTCGCCTGGGCACTTGAATTCTTCCTTTTCTTTGTCGTTTTTTTGTGCTGTATTAAAGAATGAGAAATTAAATTGTTTGAATCCGCTATTGTAATGAAATATGTGTTAGTGGAGCTTTTAAGTGATTATTCAATTATACAGTAAAATAAAATGTGAATTGTATTTGTGGTTTGAAAGGTCACAGTGTAAGTTAAACATTCTTGACCTATGATGGTAGACAATAGATCAAATTAAAATAATATTTCTAACCATTCTTATTAATTATCAACTATATTATAATTAACCAATATCAAAATAATTTGTTTTCAAAACTGGGTCAAACGTCTTTAATGTTTTTCTATGATTTTTTGGTTTGTTTTATTGAATTCGAAAATTACTTTAAAAAATCGAAAAAAGTCTTAAAATTATCTTTTTAAATGAGGTGGTTTTTATCCTTATAATTTAAAGAAAGGGGTGGTTGTGATTAAAGCGTTGCATAGAATTGAACTCGAAAAGCCCCGGTTTAAGACCTAATCAGACCGTTATTGTTTTCTTTCGAATTTCATTACTCGTTTTCACTCATAGCATTCTGTGATTTATATTTTTTTTAAATAAATATAACAAAAAATAATACCCCGGCCTCAACCATCGAACAACCAGCATCGTCAATACTGTTGGTTCGATAGGCTTTCATAACCTAGATGGAGTGCATAGAATCGAAGGGATAAACCGGATCTTTCTAATACTATTAAGTTTCTCTCATTTAATGAATGGATACATATGAAAGTTTTAATAGGGATGGTCTTCTTCAAATGTGTTCTATTTTGGTGGCAAAACCATGTAAAAAAATACGTTCTATATAGCATCATCAGTTCATGTTGATAAACAGTGATTCATAGACATGATATCCAATTGTCGATTGTAAAAGATTGGCAAATTAATGGAGAGGGCATTTGTAAAACTCTGATTACCTTAAGCTAATTGGTTGGAGCCGGGGTTCCCAAACTGTGCGCCGCGGCATGGAATGTATGTAGAGGCGCCGCGGGTTGAAAAAGTTTGGGAACCCCTGGGTTAGACCAAGACTGGTATTGGTTGTTGAGTCGTAGAAGAATAAGAATTTTTTTTTTTTTTGGGATTACCCGTATCGTCACATTTTTTTGGACATCACAAGGGCTGGGATTGAGGAGAGAGATAAGAATTTAAAGAAATTAGTTGCAAGAAATGAGAAACACTAAAATGCCGAAGGGATTATTCATTATAATAGGGTAAACTTGGGGTCAAGTTATGGAATGAAAAACAGACAAATAAGCCTTTTATCCCTTTTTTGTTAACATTTCCGTTGATCATTTGATTTATGAGAATTTGTAATCAATTAAGAGTACCTGGTATTTACGGTTGCCATTCATTTTCAACAACTATCGAATCCCTATTGTGATTTCACTGGATATTTTTAAAAATATTTATGACAAAATGGAACATACAAATCATATTTATTGGAAAGCAGAAAGGAATTATCCAAATACTCAATAGTAAATAAATAGAGAAAGAGATGATGAACAATTTAATTGGAATCGAAAGAAACGATATGATTCGAACATAAGCCTCAACGGAACGCATTATGAGGAAGGTGGTTTGTTATTGATCTAGGCTCTTATAAACCTACCCAAATTATTATTGCGATAAACCATTACTAGAATAAGAAAAAGCAATTAAATAAAGATGATAAATAATAATAAAATCTTTAAGACCGGCTCTCTCTTCTCTTTAAAATTTGAATGTTGGAGTTAATTAAGTGATGGCTTTAATTTGAATTACTTTTTATTATCAACATTGAAACATTTGTCCCTGTAAATTGGTCATGGAAAACAACAAGCTTTTATTAGTTTTTCATACATGACAAGTAATCAATTTGTAAAAAAATTACCTGAATAATATGTTCTCTCGCAAAAACTTTCAATAAACTTGAACAGATCGCATTACTTAATTTGCTCAAAGTGATTTAATCAAGAAATGAAATTGGTTGATATCAAATAAAAACTCCCAACAAACCGAAGCTGTTGATTTCTGATAAAGTTAAATGGCTGGGTATTTTCACAACAGTCCATAAAAATGTTAAAGACGATGGCTCTGTTATTTAATCATTACCGAGTCGTCATCTTTAGTGCTTCATTTATTGGCTCGCTCTTTATCAATTTACACACATTTTTAAATCTTTTATTAATATTCAAAATGTCTCCTCTTTCGCTCTTCCCACAACCGGTTCATGATCCAATGATGAATGAACTACACTCATTTTATTATAGCTTTACTATACGCCTTTGCTTGCGTAAAATCCGGCAGAATTCGGGGCTCGAATAAGCGTGAAATTGGTTTTGTTATCGAAGCGCTTGCGAAATTTTAGGAATTCGAAGGTGCGCGCTCCACAAAAACTCACTTTTTACAAGCCCCGAAACTGGGAAATCTTCAATTTCAACACGGCGACAAAATATGTTTTTGAAATGGAATTCAATGCGGATTGGTAACGTTTTTAACGAAACTAAGCGTAATAGAAGTAAGCCTAAGACGGTTTAAGCTGAAAATCCCTCAATTATTTTTCGGCCCAGGAGGTCATCCTTTATCTCTCAACTTATTACATAAATCTTCTTTCAAAACCGTATTCTTCTTTTCCTCAAATAAATCAATAGTATATTGATTTTTCCTTTTCGTTAGCTGTTGTCTATAACTATTAAAATCTATAATAATATTAATGAAATATAAATTATTTAAAAGTTGAACAGTTTCTTATTTCCTTTTATGCATTTTAGTTATATAAATTCGATATTATGAAACTAAAATTTGTTCTGTCAAAGTCATTTTAAAGCACAAGTGCTTTAAACGCTTTTTTTAAGCACTAATGCTTTTTCTTTATTATTAAAGTGTGGGCTCCGTGAAAGATATCGATCAAATTTATATGGACATCAGTTTTAATGTGTATGGTTTAACTGTATTTGCGGATGTATGTGTGCATTTGTGACTGTTTAATCGGATGGTTTAAATTAAAATAGAACTAAGTTAGTACTAAATCAACTATTTTCGGTCCATTTAAATTTAAATTACACGTTAACAGATGATATTTCCTTTGTGAGAGTAAGAGAAGCAAGATATAGCTTTCTTCATTTTCTCTTGGAATTAGACAAAGAAAGGAAAACAATGTGAGTTAGACAAAAGGTTTAAATTTGATTTTAAGAAACCAAATGTTCTCTTTATTTTTGTGCTAATTTATTTAAAATACATAAAATTTTATATAAAACACGGGCGACAAGCATTATCTTATCGACCTTTGTAGTTGTATAAAAAACTATTATAGCACTCAGATTTGTTCTGTAGTATTTATACCACAGGTGCCATAAATTTTTTTTAAAGTACTTGTGCTTTTTCCATTATTGTTAAAGTTTGACCTCCGGGAACGATTTTGTTCCAATTCTTATAAATGTCAGTTCCAATTTGGTACTGTAAAAAACGCATTTTATTTAAAAATTATAATGCTATTTTGTGTAATTCTGAAAAAATACTAATTAATCGCTATCAAATTAGATTGATCAATTAATTAATTGATTAATGATTAGCTTGTCTAATCAAATTAGAGGGCGAACCACCATTTAAAAAAATCTGAATTAGTTGGGGAGATATATCAAACAAAATATTAAAATTTAAAATTACAGTCGGTAAAGTTGATTAAAGTGAGATGGGAATACTCATAACGAAATTTTCAAATTAAAATATTTAAATAATAAATTTGTAGAGATTGGGTTATGACAACAGTATGAAATTTCATTCAATTGATGAACAAATTTGCGTGAAAATTTTAAAATATGACCTCACGCCGTGATGTAAAGTAAATCGTTACAGATCGTTAAAAAGAGGCTTTTCGTTACAAAATTACACAAAATCATAAACAACACTATGAATATAATTTAGTGGTGTTTACTTTATGAATTTGCGCCTAATAATGCCATATCTTATCGACCTTGTTGTATAAATAACTATTAAAATTGCTACTTAACAATCAATTCAATAACATAACTTGAATTATGAGTCGGTTTAAACAATATAATTAAAAAGATTAACTATGTATAATTTAAACAAATTATGATTATGTTTGAATTCATCAATAAATAAATAATAATAATGCAGATTTCATTTCTTAGGCCCAAAGCCAATTATTTCCGTTATTAAAGCGTTAAATAACTCCAGAAATTATAATATTTTTCAAATACTTATGTGTTACCAAAATTATTTAAAGAGGCCTTTGAAATAAATACTATAATTATGAAATGATTAATGTGATTTACTACATTAAATATTACAAAATTTTCATTCGATTATGAAAACAGTTCAAACGATTATTAACAAATGTGAAATAAATACTTGTAATTGTTTTCGTGCCAAAATTACAAAATTAAATATACTAAGGGTTACAAATTTATCAATAAAAGCTATAGTTACGTCAATAAATGGTACATTATTCATAGAGGAAATCATCTGATTTGAACCAATAAATAGAGATTGCTGAAATTGATTTGATTTAATTTATTTGAATTGAAATTATGAATATTTAAAAATATTGTTTGAATATGAAAATGTGTTTGTTAGTTTTTATATTGAAAGAGAAATTAACTAACAAGGCAGACTTTTTTTTTACCTAACAAGCTTTTGCAAAACAAAACACGTTTAAATGTTATTTACAAGTGCAAAAATAAACACCTAACCACTTTTTCTAATTCGTGGAAAAACTAATTGGCCAAGTTGTTTGATCAATAAAAACAATAGCTTAACCAATAAATCGGGGGTTTAATGCCGCTTTAAGTTATCAAAAGAAATTAAAATTGATATTTGCTCAAATCCATCACGTTTTTGTCTCTAATAGTACAAGTATTTAGCTCGCGATTCTAATAGATTTCTATGAATAATATATAACATAAATGCTTTTGACATTTAATATTTCTAAAGTATTTTAAATCGTATTTATACTATAAGTTACACTATGCCTTTAGAGCCAACTTTATTACAATAATGTCTAGGTTTCTAGCTTAGAGATTTTTAATAAACCTTATACTATTAGTGTTTGTGTCCTAAAACATGATAATGCTTCTCATAACCATTTTAAGAAATTATGACAATAATTCAATACTATGTATACGTGAAGGTCGTATGGCTCTCCACCATACACCTAATGACACTTTTTCATGCACGTGAATAATTATTATTCTTTTTTAAATGTGAATAAGGGCTTTATTCCCCGAGCAGGTACTGCTGCAAAATATTTAGTTTATAATTCTTTTAAACAGATTATCATATATGTATAATAGAAACATGTATCATTCAAGGGAATTAACCTATAGGTTAGATAAATAAGATTGGAACAATTTCTTAAGTAATAGCTTAATGACTAGTAATGCAGGCTAAATAGGCTTCATTATTAGTTTTTAGTTTTTTCCTTTTATGATATTTCAAATATAATTTAAATAGCAAAATTGTAGTTTTAATAAGGGTGATATAATATAATTGTAGCCGAGGTGGCGCAGTGGTTAAAGCACATAATTCAACTCGAAGTGCTCCGGTTCGAACCCTAATCAGACTATATTTTTTTGTTCGAATTTCATTCTTCGTTTTCACTAACAACATTCTGTGATTAATATTTCTATAAATACATTTCACCAAAAAAATGCTGTTCATTCGACCAGACAGGTTTTCAAAGCTCGGATGGAATGCATAGAATCGAAGATTAATCGGATCTTTCTAAATCTAGTAATTTGCTGCCATTCAATGAAAGGGATGGTTTTCTTCGTAGTGTGTGTGTTCTGTTTCGGAGGCAAAACCTAGTCATTAATTGAGCTATACTCGTATACAAAATCATTCTGTTAATGGAGCTGGTTATATCATTACAAAATTAATTAATTTAATTAATTAATTCATAAACATGATGTTCAATTGTCAATTGTAAAAGATTGGCAAATAAATAGATAGGGTATTTGAAAACTTTGATTACGTACAGTTGGTTGGACCTAGACCGGTAGTCGAAGAAGATCAAATTTAGTTTTATGGTCAAGGAAAGATTTTTATCTTGGTAAAAGTTTTAAGGCATTTAATAAAGACGGAGAAATGCTGGCGCTGAGAATTTTAAGTTGAACAATTAAAGTGGGACCACCAAGAAAGATATGTCATTTTAATTTTGCATTGTTCACATTTATAAACAATAAAAAAAAGCAAAACGTTGTCTTCTCTACCATAAAATAAACTGATTACAATAATAAAAAAGTGAGAAACATCCCATTTATCGCTGAATTTTAAAAACTTAATATTTAGTTCTCTTATATTTGGAGGAGTCTACAAGCCCCTACGACTCCAATAAAATATTTAAAGAAATTATTAAATGTCAAATTTTTAATAACCTTGATGATAATTTGATTAAAAAAGTACAAAGTTTGGTTTGAAACACATTCGATAAACTTTATAATAATAAAGGGTTCTTTTTAAGATCCGTGGGTGGGTTTAAATATCTGTTTAATAATACTTTGCTTTTAAGAGTAGTTACTGTTTTTGGATAAACTGTTAAAATCTTCCTTTCATTAATTGAAAGTTTCGTACTTTCGTTTTTAATAAAATTTATTTAAAACATAAAATAAATTGCAATTTAAGAGAAATTTTATATATCTGATTGCAAAAAATGATAATAAATTATTGTCTGACAAATTCGTTAATTAAAACAGTTAAATAAAACAAATAAATAAAACTTTAAAGAGTCGTAAATATCACTTTGCAGATTATATTAGCTCTTTCAATAATAAACCAAATATGATAAATCATTTCCTCCTTTGAGTTTGGTTAAAAAATAATATTAAAAAAAATAATTCATTGAATAAACAATACGACGTATAGTATTATATAATGTTATCTTTATTTTAAACTTTATATTAAAATGGTTAAATCTAAATAAGACTAGAATTTAATGTGTGCCCAGGTAAAGGCATTTGATCGTTAAAATCAGAAATCGATTTGATCAATAATGAAAAATCCATTTTCCAAAAACATTCATAAAAATGTTCAAAATGTAAATTTAAAACCAGGTGTAATTTACATTTTGAACCCGTGCCCGTGTAAGACATTTTGTAAAATCGCGACCGGCAAAATTGAGCACCTCGACACATGCTTCAAGGTCATTTTGAGCCTCATCCACATAACGAATTGAGTTGTAAAAGTTGGGGAAATTATTCACTTGTGCATTGTGTTCGCAATGAGGTGGAAGAGGAAAGGCATACAGAGATACTCGTTTATATAATATAACGAAGCTTTGCAAAGGTGTAAGATATAAAGTTTTACGTGTAAATTTGCCCCCTCTTCTCGTCATGCATTTTCCCATTTCTCTTCTTCTTTTGAAAGTGACTCCCATTGACCATTTTCGATCGGTGTCGTTTATTTCCAGCATAATGTGGTTAATGTCATAATATAATTGAGCTGTGCGCCGCCGAAGAATAGAGACGTGGAACAGTAGTTCCGTGAAGTGAAGAAGGCTGCTCCATTCAGAGGCGCCGTCGTCTCGTCTTTGGTTATGGACAAAAGGCCATAAAATAATCGCACCTATTCATTTTCAGCACAACTGGATTGTGAACAATTAATTTCCTCGTTTAATTTCTTTTTCTTTTATGAAAGTATCAGACGACCACCTAGAGACTGATTTCCAGTCCAGTGGCTTCTATTTTTAGACTAAAAACTACGGGCGCAAATTTTTATTTTATCACAAACCACATTTTTCTACCAAAAGCACCACCAAATTTAAAAGTGGCGGCGGAGGACAAACCACACCAATTCACATTAGTTTTAACTATTTCTCCGTGTACTCTTGAATAGGTAAACTTGACTAACCGGAAACACAAAGTGCACTGGATATTATCAAGATTGCATGACACCATGCATTTGGAAACTTCCACATTCTGTTTTCGTTTTATAGTTTGCAATTTCTGTTTTCAAAAGTGGCAATACTTCTTCTTTTTTTATTTATTTATATCTCTCACAAAATCACACACTCTTCCGATCCGCAAAAGCCACAACTGGATTGGGAAGAAGATGGAAATCAACACACTAAAGTCACTCTCTCCAAATTTCACAAGCTCCTCTTCTTCCGGCAAAACTACACAACCGTCGAAACTAACACGAAACTTTTATGCACTTGGCTTTAAATTTTCACTTGAAGCAATAGAGGTTTTCTTCTTTTCTTCTCTTGCCGTTGCTCAATCTCAAAATCAATATTTAACACTTGTCAATTGACCACCACTCTCTATAGAGCACGATATTTCTTGGCTGCTTTTTCACTTCTTAACTGGTGTGTGATCAGGTCGAGATTCAACTTCTGACTACGACTCAATCGCCAAGCAAAAGCCTGCCCCCGTTTGTCGTCGTCCGACAAATTTATGTATAAAAGAGAAATTGCTCGATCGAATATATGGAATGGAGCGAAGAAGTAATCCAAAACACCAACACAGGCACCCATTAAGTGGTAAGTTGATTTACTTCTTTGCACGTCAACAAATGAACAATGGTTAACAATTAGTAGATTTTTAATTAAATTTATTGTAATGAAGTATCAAGTAAAATATTTTAAATGTTATCCAAACCTTCTGAAAATTTTTTGAAGATCTTGATCGAAAAAGTGAGGTAAAAAGTTTTTTGATTATAATAAGCTTAATTTAAAAAACGTTGACACAATTACTTGTGTAGCAGAAGGTCATATTAAACAGAGTTATAAATTATTGGTTATATTTTTAAAAAACAGTTATACTTAGCATTTGACTATTAAAATGACTTATATATTTATTAATAGCGGAAAACCATTTTGGTGATATCTTTTTATGGCAAATTCACCAATTTGAATCATTCAATATAATAATAATTTAAAAATCAATAACAATGAAATATTAGTAATTGAGAATATTATCCATTGTGCCAAACTTCAATTGAATGTTTGAAATTATTTTTAAAGGTACTCTATTTACCAAAATTATACAAAAATATAGACGTCACCAACAATTGTTTAAAATTACAATTACGCAGTATTTATATACACTTTCAATTAATCTCGATATCTCTGGAACCAAAATAAGTTGGAATTTAAAATTTATAGTTTATCTCTAAACGGTTTACAGCTTTATTACATAGTAGATTTGAAAATAATTGAATCAATTTTGCGAAAAAACGGAAAACTACACAATGCCCATAGGTCAGCGTTATAGTGGCATCCTCTTTTCTCAACTATGGGGTATTTTTTTTAACAATCTCATGTTGAGGGTAGCTATACGATCCGAAATATATCCAGAATTTCGAAAATATGGGTCGCGATGTCATAGGAGGGCGCCAGTAAATCATCACATTGAAAGGTCTAAAAATCCTGATTTCGAAAAATGGAAAAATAGTAAACAAAATTTTTGAATTCAAATAAAGGAATGATAAATATCGAAAACTAGTAATGTTTAACATCTCTGTAAAGTTATATTGGCACAATAGAACAATTAATTAAGTCTCAATCTCGGATAATATTTTTAAGCTATTTTTTAGAATGAGTGACAGTTTAATTTTTATGAAACGGAATTTAAATTAATTGTTGAGATTGTAAAATTTGATAAATATTAGGAAATTTTTTGTCCATGTGGGTTAGAGGATGGATCATTCTTTGCGAAGATAGGAGAGTGTATGACGGATATAGGAGAGTGTATGACGGATCAATTCAGGATCTCGTTACATTTTTTGGAACCCACTTACATTGGGATGATGGTGACCGACGGACCTGGAGTGTGGATTGTGTTGGATCTGGAAATTCGTATTTTTAGCGCAGGAGTGAATTCATCACCTACTTTATCTAAGCTTAGCTATAATTTTTTATAATTAATTATTTATTTGATTATCATAATTAAGTATTTGTAATTATGCTTTGGCAAATGTCNAGTTTTTGCTCATTAATGTGTAGCTGAAAAATATCATTAAATGTTTTTGGACTATATGTTGAATATTGGTTT
>JXOV01003863.1:449-30422 GCA_001014945.1 Clogmia albipunctata
GCGGTTTTGACCTTAATTCACAGTGTATAATGAAATAAGTTTTAAAAAAATGCAAATTAATGAAGATTTTTTAATCCGTTAATTACTAATATTTACAAAAATTATACTTTTTGCATACCAATTAAATACGCAAAGAATTATAATAAAACTTCTTCTAGGTTACCACGGACTCAGATGTAAAGTCAGCTGTATTAGCTGTAAAACAGCGCTTTGGACGGCTTGATATCTGCGTGAATTGTGCTGGAATCTTCATACCGACTCCTGTTTTCGATTTTGAGAAAAACTCACCTGGAAATTTAGATGATTTTATTCGAGTTTATAACGTGAATGTGATTGGCACTTGGAACGTAATTCGTCATTCTGTTGGTTTGATGGCTGAAAATGAACCTGACTCCGATGGCCAGAGGGGTGTCATCATCAACACATCGTCCATCACAAGTTTCGAGGGCCAGAGTGAAACGACTGCTTATGCCTCTTCGAAGGCAGCAATCAACGGGATGACTCTGCCTTTGGCCAGGGAATTGGGACCAAAAGGAATCCGTGTCATGGCCATCGCTCCAGGATATATGAGAACACCTATTCTTGGCTTCCTAGATGAGAAAGGATTGAAATCATTGACCGAGATTATGGCTTTTCCCAAACAAATTGGGGAACCAGACGACTTTGCAGATTTGTGCGAAAGTATCATTAGAAATCGTTTATTGAATGGATCGACTATTCGCATCGATGGTTGCACGACCCTTAGGCCAAATTATAAATAAAGTTGTAGTGATCCCCACGACATCCAAAAACCCGAGGAGCAATTCCTGTTTTCCAACATTGCTCCTATCCATCATCAATTTTGTTTTCTCTCCATTTTAACTTTTTGTAAATAGTATTCTTTTGTATTGAATTGAATAAATACCGAGGTTTGACGCACCTCAAATTACTCTTGGTCAGTTCGCAACAAAGACTAGTATTCCTGGGAGCTCACACTCCCTGGCCATTTCCAAAGATGTCACCAGTCGGCTCTTGGGAACCCTGGCCCGATCATCTAGACCATCCAGCCAGCTTCTCTTGGGGATCCACTCTTCGCTTCAGTAACGCAGGAACTGCACACCATCTCAGTTCCTGGCGTTATAGAGTTGTTTCGAAAGAGATGAATATTTTATTATTAATAAGAAAAGTTAAATTTAATTAGCAAAAACTTTTGTCAAATCTAACCAGAAAATCAAATAAAAAATTTGTCATTTCAAATGGCATCAGGAAATGATGAAATGAAATTTACCAACACTATTTTTATGAGTATAAAACCTTAGATTTGTGCTAAAGGGAAATTTAATTTTCCTCCTACCAATTGCGACACCCATACACTTTACAGCAACAAATTATCTATTCTCGTGGTGTTTCGTTAAGATAAGGTTCGAATAAAAATACACTGCGTTTCATCCTTTTACGACAGGGGGCACATTTTCTCCCAATGTGCCAACAAGAGAGAGTTTTCGGTGATTTTTTTAAACTGAAATAGTTGATAATCTATTCTTCAAAACCTATTCTTTTTTGTCTTTTCAGCAGTTCTTCAGAAATGAAAAATCGGCACTCCACGTCTCTCGGCTTTAGTTGATAGAGCACCCAATTTTCCTGCTTTTGAATCATTCTCATGGCTTTCAAACGCTACGAAATGGATGATTGAGTCACTCCTAATGTTTCTGCCACCTCCTCTTGCGTTTGACACGACTCTTGGTCGAGTAATTCCTCCAATTCTGCATCTTCATACTTTTTCGGCTGTCCCGGCCGTTCCTCGTCTTCCAAGTCAAAATCACCACACTCGAACCGCCCAAACCACTTCTGGCACATTCATTCAGCTAGAGCATGGTCACCGTAAACTTCCATAAGAATTCTATGACTTTCGTCAGAAGTTTTCTTCATTTTAAAGTAATGCAGGAGAACTCCCCTAAAAACACTTTTTTTGCATAACAGTCTACATTTTCGATTGGATAAAAAATATTGTTTTTTACGCTTCAACTAATTGATACTGGAATAGATGCTCTATGACAGTGGCTTTCCAACGAATACTTGGAAAGGTTAAACGTCATTATAAAACGCAAGATATGCGCCCTCGCGTGAAACCGCACGAATTTAATTATACTCCTAATAATAATTTATAAGGATTTGATAAATATTCTTATTCGATAGAAAAAGAAGAAACGACTGATTGGAACAAAAAATATCTGAAGCTATGGAGCAACTGGAGTCAAATCTAGATGATACTGAAGAAGAATAAATCCAAGAAGACATAATCGACTACTTGTATTTAATTTTAATACCAATAAACAGTTTAAAATCATTATCATTTTAATAATTTATAAGAATGTCTTTGAAACAGTTACAAAAATGCCTGTGACAATGTCATTCGACCAGCAGTGTTACCTCAAATTAAAATTAACCTACAATTAATCTATTAATTGGTTTATATGTTTCAAATAAACTGGACAGCCAATTAACAATTACAACAAGTTATTTTTAGAATTTAAATTATTATTGTTAAACTTTTGAAAATAATTGAAAACTTCATCTAATGACAACTGATCTAAAAAAATTATTTTATGAAATATCGGTCTTATAGCACGATTCGGGAAAAAATTTAAATTTGTGAAACATTTAATTGCTTAAATCTGCATTAAGAATATAAATTAATTATTTGTTCAAAACAGAAGATAAAAAGCTCTTACAAAGAAGATTTTTAAGAAAAATTCTGTATTTAACAAGTATCTGAATCGAGGATAAGTTTTTAAACAAGTCTAAAACTAAATTTAAAACTATTTTTATAATTTATCGGATGCTAACTTCGAAGACTTTTAAGGAATTGGGATTTGTAACATTTGGAGGAAATAATTAGAGGACTAAAAAAGAGACAATATTTCTATTCCAATAAAAAGAAGGCAGGTGAGTTACTTGGAAATGAGTAATTATCAGGTGGCTTTAAAGTTCAAAGGCGCAGAAAATAGTTCTTATTATTTAACATATTGGTAATACAGTTTTTTCTCCACCCAAGGAATCAAACACAATGCGTTAGGAGTAAAAGTGATTAAAGATTTGTGCAAAATGATGACAAAACAAGAATTGGGACTGCCCTAAAGATTAATTCTTTGAAATATGAATGATTTGCAATAACGACTTGGAATATAGAGCCTTTAAAATTTGGAACAATGCGAGTTAACTAAGAGAGTACACAATTGTTTAAAGAAGAAAAAAGAACTAATGTAAAGTTGGTTTAGAAACATGGTATTAAAAAAATTATTACCAAAATCATTTCTGATTTTATGGTATTCCTATAGGTACATAAATATCTCTCTTACATTTAAGAAGCGATAACGACCAATAAAGTCGTTATTACATCAATAACAAGTTTAGGGATCTTTTAATCTCCTGTAAATCCAATAACAATCAATG
Source organism: Clogmia albipunctata (assembly GCA_001014945.1). Classification (NCBI taxonomy): domain Eukaryota; kingdom Metazoa; phylum Arthropoda; class Insecta; order Diptera; family Psychodidae; genus Clogmia; species Clogmia albipunctata. Next base: position 3,882 of record JXOV01003863.1, read on the forward strand.
TCCATTTTAATGTTTATGGAAAGAAATAAAAACTATTCCTCAAATAATATAAATACCTACAACTTTTGCACCGAATGAGGGAAATAAGGGTACAATTATTTATTTGAAAAGTTTGGAGCTCTCTAATTGCTAATTTTATTCGTTGATTATAGCAATAAATTTTGCACAGTATTCTGCTCTAATTTGCTCGTATTAGCTTCTTAAATGTTAACTTGTATTACAATCAAAGATCTGTATAGAAAGAGTAGTAGCAGTTTTATTAGACTATAAGAAAACATATCAATGATATTAAGTCAATTGTATTGGGGTTTGGTCTTGGTATAATAGGAAAATGGAAGAACATTCCCGAAGCAGTAGTGAGTAAATTATTTATTTTACGATTTTAATTTGTTTATTTAAAAATTAAGAATTCTTCTTTATCTTATGTAGACGCCTGGTGCAGTGAAAATATTTCTTAATTTATTATTTCACTCCAGCAAATATTCATTTAATTGTTTGAATTTCAATAGTAGAATTTTTTATTTAAGATATTTTTTTATAATAATATTATTAAGCAACCCTCTCTATAGCCAAGAGACTAGCGCACTTGACTCCCTTCGCGGAGGAAAGGGATTAAATTTTAGAAAGATCTTTTTCAGACGAGAAAGAATTCCATTTGGGTATATCAATAACTTGCTGATCCTAGTCACAAGGTAGAAAGAGTAATTGATGTAGTAGGCAAACAATTAATGGAAAAGGACCCTGAACCCAGTTTCAAATCGTTATTTTTCGCCAAATACTTCAATTCCTGGAGAAAGGCGGGCAAAATCAGAATTCATTATGAATATATTATCTCGACTACTCACAATTTAGTTCTTTATCCAGGATTTTCTCACTTAAAACGATATTCAAAATTTAGAACTTTATATCAGGTTCATTACACCTCAATAGTTGTAAGGTCATCTCTACACAAGCATCTTGCTTTTATCGAGTTGAAATTACAAGAATAACATTGCCGAAAAATATCTGTAGCCAATTATCAAGTAATTCCTTTTTAACATTAAACTTAATTAAACCTTATGATTATGAAATTGGGTTATTATTTTTTGTCGCTGGTATGAAATGGAAATTTTAAAGTTAAATAATTCATATGGGCATATTAATGACTTTTTAAAATTCAATACATTTTTTATGATAGTCTCCGAATGGAAATACGTTTTACATTGTTATAAAATCTCTACTTATAACATATACTTTACACTTATCAATCTCAAACTTATTAGTAGCATATGTCATATGCTTTGTAGCGATATTATTAAAATTTATTATTTGAAAAATTCATTGGATCAATTTTGATAAATTAGCTGCATTGTTTCATTTTTTTTTCAAAAAATTTTACTGTCAGTTAAAATCAAAGAAAAAGATTAAGGACGAGCGGTTGGAATGTCAAGTTATCTGAATGAGTATAAGTCTAAAAGCTCTAACCGCAAGAGATTTTGTATCCTTTGTAATTTAAGTTTATTGGATAGTTGAATGACATTCCCTTTACGTGTTTGGCAAAAATGCATTTTTGATACTTCATACCATAATTCGTTAGGATTCCTTAATCTCTTAAGAATATCAGAGTCTAGTTTTTCATGTAGTTCATTCAAAGGATATTTTAAAATATGAAATTCTTATTTAACAAGGTTTTTGTTTTTTAAATTACAAGAATTGTGTTTCAACAAAAAATCAAATTCTGATAACTTTAATAAATTATTTTTTACTCTTATATATTATGTATTATACCATATATGTATTATATAAAATTGACTAAATGTTTATGTATAAAATATTATACAGCTAAGAAAAATCAGGCAGAAAATATTATGGAATGCCTTTCAACATATTAACATTTCCAAAGCCAATAAACATGTTTCTTATGTTCGAAACTTTCTGCTTTTTCACTATAATGGATAAATAAAACAATGGCTTAAATTTATTGAAATTTTTTCATTGAACTCGTTACTTAAGCCGAGATGCACATCAATTGTGGTATTTGTATACGGTTTTATTGGCTATCCAGCCAAACCTCTTGAAATGCTTAGCTGAGCAGAATAATGAATGGTTTAAATAGGACAATGGCGTAGATTTGAAGATAAATTTGGAGGAAAAAAGCAATATCAATTATAAACAAAGTTAGTTACTGGTTTAAAAGACAGTTATAGAAGGTGCGAAATATTTTAAATTGATTGGCAAAATAAAAGTTAAATAGTTTTTTTTACTAAATTTTAAATATAAAAGAATGTAAAGATTAAAATATTGCAGTTGGAAGTAATTTGAATGTCTCAGACAATTATTATCAGAATTCGCACATTAAATCGAGTGATATAATTTCCAATTATGAAACGAACATTAATTCGTCTTTGAAAGCAAATAATAATTCTCTTTTGTTGGCTAATAATTCTTTTCGGATAATTTTTTTGCAGAAAATATAACGAAACCAATTATCCGTCATCGTTCGCTATTTTATCAATGGTGGGTTTTACAACTTCGAATTTTATTTTTCCGAGAAAATCGTAATAAAATTACATACAACTTTATTTATTATTGACTTCCTTTTCAATTTCTCTATTGTCTTCGCCAAGGAAAACGAAATCTTCTGTCCAATTTTATGAAATGGCTTCCAGTCGTGGACACAATCACGGTGAGTGCTTCCATATTGTGATCGATCAATCAAGGAGGGGCGAATGTCAGATTTTCAGAGGCACTCCTGAATAAACTTGGCCTCTATTTCTTATAAACTTACTAAAACAACACAAAAGAAATCTGTTTCTCGAAGTCAGTAGAAATAAAAACAGCAAATTAAAGCCACAAATGAGATTGGATTTTATTTTCTTAATTGAGGTCAGTCTTTGAAGATTCCTTATTTCAAGACAGTGATGGATCACTTTTGCTCCCCTTAATAGTATTTAAACACAATTAATACTGGATGTTTGCTTATGATTAAAATATACGTTTTTATTGAAAGTATGATATAATTTAATTTCTCCTAATAAATGCTGTTCGAATATCTACTATTAAAATTAATTTATTTCGTTAACTCTTGTTCAGAAAGAAATATAATAATTGTCACAAAGTAATGTTATATCATTGAATGAGTATTTCCATGTGTGAATTTCCCTTCCAGCTGTTTTGGTAATAGATTATGTGCCTGGTGTGATTTTCAGTTAATTCTGAAATGACCAAGTCTTTTTATCGTTTCCAAAGAAAATAAAACCTTTTTCATAAAGAAAAGCCAAAGGGGATGGTGGTGTGCTGAAATTACCCAAATAGCTGGAAACTGGTCATCGATGTAATGATTGTCCCAGTTCTTCCCCTTGTCCGTAGCCTCTCCCCTTTTATTACCGCATTTCTTTCAACAGATTTTCTTTTATTCGTGGAATTGTCGTGTTTTCTTGTCTACAAGCTCAGAACCATTTCAGCCCGGATTTATTTGATTTTATGACTTTTCTGAAACAACTTTCTTCAGCAAGAAATTTAAGTGCCAAAAAGTCTAAAATATTATATTATACCTGAAATTCAATTAATTTTAAAATATTTTATAAATGCATTTAATAATAGAATAATAAAATAAAATTAACTTCTTTTGTAATAATTTTCTTTAAAAACTGAACTTTTAAAGTAAATGACAATGTGGTTTATTTAATTGAATAGTTTTATTGTATTACGGCAATTTGGATGAATATTCAACTGTCATAAAAAATTTCCCTTTTAATTCCTGCAGGGCGTTTCTGTAAATTCGCTTATCACTGTCTCCCGAGTCTATAACAAAAACATACATTGTAATTCTTTCCGTCCCTTCAACCCACGGAATGAATTGGTGTTTCAGGGTTTTACGAAGATATTTTTATTTTGACGCTTTATTATTTTACTTTGGGTAATACAAACGAAGAATGGATATAGTTCAAATACATTCCTAATATTTTCACATAGAAAAACTAATTAATTAATTAAATATGAGGTGCAATATGAATGAACCCGGCGTACCAAATTTTGTCACCTGAAAATTAAATTTTACACTAAATAACACATCAACATGATAAAAACAATTACATCTTCAATTTATATAAAACAATATCTTTATTTTTTACGTAGTGCAAATTGTTCGCGAACTTACTGAAACCGACTCCTGTGAGGAAAATGGGTCTCAACCTTAACCAACGGGCTTTCGACATATTAGTAACTATTTGTTTTAAGTGTATTATTAGTCAATTAATAGCACCGTCCTAAACCAAATAAAATTAAAAAATTAAAAAAAAAATTGTAAACGGATCCAGTCAATCCGCCCATTTTATTTTAAAAAATTTTGAGTCTTGACTTATAAGCTAGGAATATTAATTCGCAATGTTATTGATATACACAAAAGAAACTTTTTCGCTCTAGATAAATAGCTATCCAAGATTCGATTNGTCCTAAACCAAATAAAATTAAAAAATTAAAAAAAAAATTGTAAACGGATCCAGTCAATCCGCCCATTTTATTTTAAAAAATTTTGAGTCTTGACTTATAAGCTAGGAATATTAATTCGCAATGTTATTGATATACACAAAAGAAACTTTTTCGCTCTAGATAAATAGCTATCCAAGATTCGATTCCACAACCTCGTGGAGGTTAAGGGTGCTAACCACTTTACTATAAGGCAGATTCAACTTTCATCAAAGTAAATATTTTTTAAGAAATCGGCTATTACTCGTACTGTTAATTTTACTGTAATTGAAAATTATTTATAAAAATGAAATATGTCAATAGAGTATATAATTATTCAATTTCATTCAGATAAATAAACGAATAATTTTGAGGAAATAATATAAACCAAAACAAAATCCAACTCAGAAATAAACAATTTATGAATTTACCATTATAACCTAAATCAGAAATCTTTTAATAAAACAGTGCATTAATATTCTGATCATTTCGAAAAACTTTGTAGGTGAAGTCAAATTTATTGAAAATGTACCCCAAAGATGAGGATAAAGTAATCAGAAGAATCCTTAGAGGTACAAAATAGTTTTAATGAGTTTTAGTAAACGGAATGAAGACAAGAATCGGAAAATATTTTTATTTTCCAACCACAACCAGAAAAAAAATCAGACTAAATTACCTTAGTTCTCAAGATAATATATGTTTCCTTGAATTGTTAAATAAATTACATAAACTGTTTTTCATTATCAACCAATTCACTTTTATGATACTTGAACATAAATTCAAATATACTCGTATACAGAATAAAAAAAAAGAGTCAATCAATTGGAAAACGGTTAATCAATCATTAAAACTGACCTCAGGCAATTTTCAGATTTGTTGTTGAGAGGTAGGATTCGCTTTCTTCACTCAAAATCTCTTTGATCATCCCTCTTTCAATCAATACGAGTAGCTACTTCAAATACAAATTAAAAGCAGATGAAAAGATCTTATTTAAATACAAATCAATTTTCAGTTCCCAATTTGTTTTTGATTTAATTCGACGTTTTCAATAGCATTTAAGTCAATCCGTAAAATATAATAAATAATTTAACTGTTTTAATTGTTAGAATTGAATTCTTGTATGCAAAAATAAATATTCATCCAAACAGCGTACTTGTGAATATCACCCTTGTTAAAATAGCGAATGAAAGCGGATAATTGGATTCGTTATATTTTCTGCAAATAAATTATCGGAAAAAGAATTATGTGCCAACAAAAGAGAAATATTATTTGTTTGCAAAGACGAATTAATGTTTGTTTTATAACAAATTGGGATCCACTTCGCTCCATCGAATTTGCTTATTCAGAGAAAGGAAATAATTGACCACCAACGCCGAGGTTCATTATTATCCCCCAGCTGGGAGAGAATATATTATTACACAAATCTAACAATAGTTATTTGTGCTATAAGAGTGTAAAGTCAACTATTTTTAACGAGTGTAAAACATTCACGACGAATGTGAGTGTTTCATCGTTTTCGAGTTAAAAACAGGACTTTACACCTGAGCAGGACATAACGGTTTTTGCACTCCAGTCATGAGGACTGAAATTTTTACAATATCACATTAAATTTCACAAAGAAAATTAAAAAATTGACATGTTTCACAAATGTTCCAAGTGAAATCTGCTATTGTATAGAGTGGTAGGCACTAATTTTATTTACGTATAAATGTGTGTAATTAATCTTTTCAAAACAAAATCTAAAATAAAATAGCGAAATGTATTATATACTGAGTTTACAAAACCAAATATATTTATTATCCCTATATTTAGTTCTTGAATTAAAATTTGATATTTTCCTAAAGTTACCGTTAACGGTTTGAATTCAAACTTTTAGATATTGTTTCCTCTTGACTACTTGGTCATATAGCAAGCGCCTATTTTATTGTGGCATGGAACATTTGTTTGCTTTAACTTATTTTATACTATATTTCAATTTAAAGCACTATAATGGTATTAATATAATTTACTTACAGTTAAGCAGATTTATCTCTGACATCTACATAATGTGCCAAAAATCGAACAAAAATAGCCAAATTATGCAGATGGTTGTTGAAACGGTAAATATTAAAATTTAAAAGCAGGAAATACTAATTTGCAATATAATTGCGGTCCTATGGCATAGCCGAGACCAATATACACAAAATATTTTAAGGGCAACAATGGCGACCACATTTTGACTTTCAGACAAATTTGTTGGATAGTTAATGATATTTTTTTCACTAGTGAAATAAATTAAAAGCATTATGAAACTCAAATGGGAAACGAAAAGCCTATGTTTCAATACGGGAGTGCAAAAAATATTTAGCCCCCGCCATGAAAAAGTAGCCTGGAGTTATTTTTAAACGGCACAAACACTATTACACAAATCAATAGTTTAATATTAAAATTTTGTTAAAACTCCAATCTAAAGAAGGTCCACTGTAAATCTAATAACTGTCATTATTTAACTGAAAACACAGCATTAGCATATTGTTTAAATCGTATTTTAAGGATAAAATTTCAATTTGAAAATCAATTTCAAGTGTGTACAAATTGCCAATAATGTGATTAAAAACATTGTTTTCTATGTGTAATATCTTTAGATATTAGTATTGGGAACGTTAGTGGTTAGCTTTTCTGTGATTAATCTCCAAATAGAAATTCTTTGTTTACTATTTACAGGAGTTGCTTTAATGGTTGCAATAATAATAATGTACAATATTTACAGTGTATCACTATAGTGATAAATAGAAATTGTGATAGACGGATCCATATTTAAATAATTAAATGGAACGGATAAAACACTATGATTGATTTTGAATTGACTATGAATTGACTATGTTTTTTTTATAAAATAAACACATATAAAAAAGAAGAAAAGGTGAAGCGGTGTTTCTACTGATTCATATGAAATTTGACCTTAGAAAATTGGGAAACGCTTGTTTAAAAACCAGAACCATAATAAAGAACAAATAACTTGACACGCAATTCAAGGCAGAAAAAGACGTTACTGAATAAATATCATTATAAGTAAAAGGGAGACTATAAACAGGGGAGGAACAATGACACACATATAGTAGATGTCTTTCATTATCCATTTCCAGTCGCTCGGGTAATTTTTTACACGAGTCTTCCCACTTGGCTCCAGGCTGAATAATGTTTTCTTTGATAAAATGGGGGTTTATTTTCTTGAGAAACGATAACAAGACGTTTATGGTCAGTCCAGAACAAACTGAAAATCACACCAGGCACATAATCTATTATCAAAAGAGCTCAAGGGGAAATTCTGCCACCAAAATGGCCAATATCAAAGACTATTCAATAAAATGCAGTCTTTTCTCGGAAAATTCTTTATTGAAACAAAGACCAAATTCAATCTTTTTTAATTTGGAAATCGATACTTTGTGGGTGTTTTAAAATAAGTCAATTAAAAAGGAGACAGATTTTGTTTGTTTGATGAATTTCAGTATTAATTTAAAATTTAGATTACAAATTTACACAAATATATGTAAATGATAAAATCCGTTTCATAAATTAAACTTTGATGTTTGCAAAGTTGTGCTAAATCGGAATTGAAAGAAGCACTTTGGAATGGAAATGCGTGCTTTGGACAGGTCATTCTCTGTCTAACTTCGAATGTGTGCTCTACAGGTGACATCCTTGTTCTCCAACAAAGCAGCAAGGCTATCAAATAAATGAGTGAATAAATCCATTATTGTTGGTTTGTTGTCTTCAAACCAAGTTTATGTTTCTAATAGAAAAAGGACATAAATTGAAAGCATAAAGGAAGGTAAGCTAATGTTATTCACCTAGACAGGCCACAATTCATCAGGACGAAGATGAAGCCACAAATGAGGTTCTGGGTTGAAGCATCATCGTCGTAAAAAGGGTTTGAACTAAATGAATAAGGATCGACCAGAGAATTAACTCATTCTGCGTAGTAATGCAGTAATTTTCCTTAGAGTCATAAAATGCTAAAGGTATTTCTATTACTCACCTTACACTTAATTAAAGTCGTTCATTTACGATATACGTGATAAAAACTCCATTCATTAAATGGTAAATTAAGCACTTTTCAAAATCACGTCACTTTGATATTAAATGCTAACATTGTCACTTAAATCATATAAATAGTGTCTAAGACATAGTACTTATCAAACCTTTTACATTATGGTTATATTTAATGTTTCTGTAACACATTAAATAAGTGTATAAAATATAATTCTCTTTATTAAGGATAACGATGACAATGATGTTATTAAAATGTTATCAGTTTTTCACTCAACTGAATCATTTGATTGAGCCGAAAAAGAATTTCTTTCGTTGTCATATTTGATTATTATCATTTTAGCATATAATTTATTATTATCGAGTTACCATATTCGTATTTAAATTTGAAGAAGTACCCTAAGCTAGATTACAAGCCCTGAAAATTTTTTGAATATAATATTAAAAAAAATGAAAGACCTAAATTCTTCTATTTCAATGAAGGCAACCTTTTTCAATATCTAAATAATTATTAAAATAGTTCTGAAATTGCAAGATTACAAATTGAATTAATAAATTGATTTAATATTATTTTTTTCTACAATTAATAAATACAAAGAAATAAAACGGAATTCCTTTCAATTTATTATCCTTTTTTCTGAATCTTTTAAAACTCAACATTTTTCTGCTCAACTAAGCATTTGAAAAGTTTTTGGCTGAATTACTTCAAACTATCGAGAGAAAAAATCATATTCAAACAACACAATCGATTTGCTTCTCGGCTTCAGTAACGAGTTTGATGAAAAAATCTCAATAAATTTTGTCCATTGTTTTATTTAGTGCATCGAAGAGGAAATGAATCCATCCATGAATTTTTGATAAAGAAAGAGATTTTCCGACCTCGTTCGTGGTGAGATCCGATATGCACAATCTGATTTATTGTTCCCTTTCAAGTGTTGGTTTGTTGAAAATGCATCCTCGACATTTTTCTGGCCTTCAGCTTCCTCATTCCCGATTTCATGCTCTTTTTCATTCCCAAAATTAATCACCAACGATGTACATTGGACTGATTTCCATGACAATGGGCTCGCTGCACGTCCTAGACTCAATCTTTTCATCACAATAAAACCAAAAACAAACAAAGGACTGTTATTCCTATTAGCCAACAGTTTCATTGATTCATTTTCAATTCCATCAGTAGAAATGAATGGTTTTCAAATGTTAAAATATTTACCCAAATTCTGATAGTTATTTGAATTTCTCACATTTTTCCTGTGAAATATCGCTCATGCCAGTTTAGTTCTGGTAGTGTGTAATATAAATAGGCATACACAAATGGAAACGTGAAATTAATAGCAGTTTTCGATTGAAAAATGGTCGAATTGTTGCAAGATATGAAAAATGTCCAAAGTATAGAAATGGACAATGCTTAAAGTGATACTGGAATCAATTTCTAAGAACTGTATAAAATCTTGTATAGAACTGGTTGGTAAACCACATAATTAAATACTCGTATCTAGTAGAATACTGATTTCATTCGTTTTTTATAACTCTTCTCCAGTTAAATTATGGTTCGCACACGTTGTTTAAATAACTATTTTCATTACTTCAAGGTATAATTTGAACATTTCCATAAAATTTGATATGACGCTTGTAAATTGGCAATAAGACCCAAATAGAATGGTGCAAAAATTGGCAAATTGTTTTCTGATTTTCCCTCTTCGCGTATTATTTTTTCCTTTTCCCGAGATGTAATAAAACGAAAAAAATGCATTGCACATAACTTGAATATTCAATAGTGGTCAATCGCGGCCTTGAGGTCAATTAAATTGGTTTTCCCATGCTTATTAGATATTGAATTAATATTAATTAACATTAAATTTATTATGCTTTGATGACTACCACAACTGAGGTTTTAATGAAATTATAATACGTTAAAATCATTATATCTTATTATTGTAATAATCAACAAATTGTTCTTTATCAATAATTAAATATTAAAAAATATTTAAACACTACTATCTGTCAATTCTCAACATAAGAACTTAAATAATATTCTAAAAAAGTCATTTAATCACAAAACAAACGTCACATATATTATTTCATTGATTTTTTTTTTTGAAAATCCAATGCCTCATTGAAAAAGCATTTTTTAGTGAGTTTTAGTTTTTCAGCTGCAATTTCATTAATTTTGATCCGATTTTGATGAAATTTAAAATAAGTATTTCTTAATTGTATATTTTTCGATTCCATTATATAAAAAAAATTCAAAAAAAATTATTTTAAACGTAATTAATTTTGATCGGTTTTTTAACCTAAACTGACCTTTGTGTGTCATTTAAATTATAACTAGAGCATCGTTACTGCAAAAAGTAATTGAAATTTATCTATGGGTAGTTTCCAATTTTACGAATTAATTGTTTTAAAAAAATAAATCAATATAATTTAATTTAATTTTTTTAGTTTTCACTAAAATTGCTGCCATGACGAAGACAACGTCATTGTTGATATATTTATGGGCATAAATGAAAACAATTTGAACCATGAGTATTACAGTTCTTTACATTGGATATTATTAACGAAATTTTACTTTAGTTTTATACGATTAAAATAATTGTATACAATTATCCAATAATTATAATAAAATAATCAATTAATAAAATCGTTAATTTTTTTTGGGCTATTCTTTTTTTCTTAATTAAATGTCTTCGGTGATAGATACTGTTCATAATAATTTAGACAATTGGTGATTCTTTGAATAGTTTCAAACCAAATTCTGCTATATAGTATTTCTTTTGAAATTTGGAATAAATGTGCATTTGCCGGTAAAACTCAATTCTACTGCCATTTCTATTATATTGCATTGGTGCACTTGGAACAATTTTCACGTGTCGAAAAAACACAGATATTTCAATAACATTCACACGGTCTGTATCGAGAGTATTGATTAAACTCGTCGAGGATAGGTGCACTTGATAGTGAAATCAATGTACATGATATCAAACTCGCGGCAATGTAGGATTTATGTTATCGCTGCCACCATTTAATGTAGTGAGTGGTCGTTCGATCCGTTCGCTGGTCGCCCGTTAACTTTCCCTTTTGAAGTAATTTTTTATGATTTTTTAAAAATGATTTGTAAGAAACGCATTAGGCATTTTTATAAATTTAAAAATAAATTAATACCATCGTGTATTGTTTCAGTTATACAAAACTGAAAAAGGTTATTTTAAACAAAATTGAAGTCTTTAGTAGAAGAATGGGATTCTTCCTTTCAAATTAAATTTTATTAAAACAGTAAAATAGAAAGATGATTAAGAAATGAATTTTAAACTATTTAAATTATAGTGATACTATACACTGTGAATTAAGGTCAAAACCGCACTTGTTTTTCCGTGATATCTCTGGAACCAAAAGACGCTGGAACTTTATTTGAACCATATTAATATAAAGATTATTAAATTCCCTACAAACCGTTGTTTTGGAATTGAACTGCTGAGTTCTAGTCATTTCGGCTATAAACTTACCTAAAAATATCAACAAAATTGATATATTCCATAATTATAAGCCAAAATTTAGTAAATTAATCAAAATGACTCGGAACTAGGGTCTAATTCTTAAACTATGTGCGGACGGTTTGTAGGGAATTTACTGATCTTTAATTTAATATGGTTTGGTCGAGCTGTTTATTAGTTCCGACGCGTAATAGCTTAAAAACCCGTTGTGTCAGAAAATGTTATTTAATTTCGAAAATTTTTTATACTATATTCACATATTTCAAAATCAGGGTTTTTAGACTTTAAATATAAGCAATTAACTAATGGTAAGAAAATCTATGCGTTTTTTGTTGATTTTAAATCTGCTTTCGACCCCATAGACCGAAATTTGTTGTTTAAAAAATTAGAATCTACCAAAGTGGAGGGATTGTCATTGGAAAACAAAAGGTATTTAGCTTGGCTTATGCGGACGACTTGGTTATTCTATCAGAGCGAAAAGAGGATATGAGAGAAATGATGGAAATGTTGTCCCGATACACCAAAAGGAAAGCACTTACGATTAACAAAGCCCCAAATTGTGGTTTGCAGTAGAGGCGGCCGAAAGACAAAAGATGCATGGGGACTTGATGGATCCAGTTTAACAGAAGTGAGTTCGTTCAAATACCTCGGATTCACTTTCCAAGCCAACGGAAAATATACCAAGCATATTGAGGATATGGCAGCAACTGGCAAACGTCGAGTGGCCGAGGTATGGGGCATTGGGCATAGGAAATTCGAAGACAATTTCTCAATACGAATGGAGATGTTTAAGAGCCTCATTTTACCAGCAATAACTTATGGCGCCGAAATAACTGGATGGTCCGAATGGGAAAGCATAGAACTGACGCAAAGGAGATACCTGAGATGGATCTTGGGTCTGGACAGAGGGACAAGAAAGGCGGTATTAATGGAAGAGACTAAAACCTCACCAATGTATATAGAGACTGGAGTTAAGGCCATGAAGTACGAGGAGCGCATTCGTAACAGCCCATGTCTAATTTTGCGTGAATGCCTTATCGAAGTCCACAAGGGCTTGAAGAACAATTGGACCGATATGAGATCTAAATACTGCAATCGGAATGGATGGGCGGTCGAAGAAGTCAACGCAGCTTTGAGCAGAGGAGAGTCCGTGTGGCATTCTCTGATGATGAGAGACCTGGAATGCTGGCAGCAGCTTCAGTTCAACCACTTACAGTCTTCTCATTACAGATTTCTCCAAACTCCTAGAGTTCAATGGTNCAGTCTGCTGAACGAAAGAGGAAAAGGCGAAGGTTGGATGCGCAGAGTCTTGAACGATAGAAAAGCTAAGCAATTGTTAAATGAAGTACAAATAATTGTAAATAATTAATAGGCCCGAGGGGCGTAATAAACATTAATTAGATAAGCAATTAACTTTTCCTTTTGGTCGCTACACACTAAAGGATTCCAATTCAGGATTACCGAATTATACTTCTCTCTTAGGCTCCTTTCCGTTTTGTTATTTAGAAAAGATTGTGCTTTCCATTTCTCAATCCAGAACATTTTTTTTCGTTTTAAATGCACAATTTTGACTAAACTTTTATTTTTTTAAAATATGCATAAAAATTATGAATTATTCATTCCAAATATTTTATTTCCAAACATACATAAATATTATTATATCATTAGTTAATAATCACACAGATATAGAAGTGCTTTCCACATTTCAAAATTGTGGTGAGTTTTCAAACTTGTCTTGTAATTATATTCAAATCAAAGAATACTGGTTGGTCTTCACTTATTTGTTATTAATAAACTCATAAAGAGCTTTAAGTTTTGGATGTTTAGGCGTCAAAAGTTCGATAATGAAAACAGTGAAAGGAATCATTAAAAGAATGAGATACCAATAAAGAAACGGACCGATCTGATCCAGATTAAGTGGCTTAAATGTGGTCCCTTTGTTCTTGCTGACTTGGGCATAAAATTGTTTAGACCAAAAATCCAACAGTCCAAACTCACGAAAATTTGATATAGTTTTATAGATAGTTCTCTGGTAAAAGCCATATCTTTGGGTAATCAGAAGAGAATTTTGTTCAATTGAGTTTTCGAGAGGTATCAGCTCATAATTATTTCTTGAATTGTTCATGTTGTCGAAATTAATGTTGCCCTGTGTCATCACAATTGCAGCATCAAATTCAGGATCTGCAAACCTGTCCAACAATTTGATCCTTTCAGTGAAATTTCTCTCGATAACCAAGTGCCATAAGTTGTGGGGTAGATATGTCCGATACATTTCGTCCGCGTAAATTGAAGTTTTGGAAACGTGCATGTCCCGGAAATTTCGAATTTGTTTGACAGAATTGATTTTATCAAAAAGGACCCCATGGTACACGGTTCGGAGAACCAGAGACAACAAAATGGACATCATGAGGAGAAACCTAGCAAAGTTCCGACCAGGTGTCCTTTGGATGCTTACTCCAGTCCAAGCTGCTATGAGTCCAGTAATGGGGTGTTGAATGTAGGTTCCGAAAATAAATTGCCTTACAAATCTCCTTAGAAATAAAGATGTAATAAAGGTAGTAAAAATTCCAACAAAGAAGAGTAAAATACAAATCCAGGTATAAGTGTCCNCTTTGGATGCTTACTCCAGTCCAGGCTGCTATGAGTCCAGTAATGGGGTGTTGAATGTAGGTTCCGAAAATAAATTGCCTTACAAATCTCCTTAGAAATAAAGATGTAATAAAGGTAGTAAAAATTCCAACAAAGAAGAGTAAAATACAAATCCAGGTATAAGTGTCCAGTGGGGAAATAATCATCCATAGGGTCGTAACTGAGCGTCCTTTGGGAACAGCCAAAATGTAATTCATACGAAAAAACACCTGCTGGAGGCTTATATCTGTTATATTGAAACCCAAGTTGGTATAGTCTTCTAATGATATATGTCCGGCAATGATGTCGTAGTCAGAATACAGTTTTTGGGCATAGTTCTAAATGAAATAATAGTAGTGTTAAATTATTCAGATCAATAACAAATTCAAACTCAGTTCCAATATAACCTTACCTCATTAGTCAAAATTATTTCATCAATTAGACTTATTTCGTAATCACATCCTAAATGGTCCAAGAGAGCCTTAAATAGAGTGTTGCAAATGGCATGCGATGACTTTTTGCGATCGACATAGGGTAGTTTTCCTTTCAAACCCAATCGAATTTTGCATTTAGGAATATTATACTTTAGGCGAACTGCAATTATTAAATAGTCTTGAACGTAATCAGTTTTTCAATTTTTCAATTTTTCAATTAATTATCATAAAAAAAATCAACACAGTTAAGATAATACTAGCAAAGTTATGAAAGATTAACGATTAACCTGTGTCCGAATAAGTTGTACAATTTTCGCCTCNAGGGAGAACTGCAATTATTAAATAGTCTAAAACGTAATCACTTTTAAATTTTCAATTAATTATCATAAACAAATTTCGACAGTGTTGAAACAATACTAGCAAAGTTGTGAAAGATTAACGATTAACCTGTGTCTGAATAAGTTGTACAATTTTCTCCTCTTGGGTCCGATGTGAGTTGGTCAAATAGGATAACACTAAGAAAAAAATTAGTTACATCTACTAGTTTAAAATATCATATATTTATATTTTATGTTGTGATATATATACACGAAAATATAAAAACAAATTACCGATTTAATTCAAACCCTGTGTTGAGGCATTCCCCTTTACAGACCTGTTGGGTTTTTTCAAGGCACGAATAATTGGTTTTTATCATCCACGATAAGTTTTTCGCATTAGTTAATATTGAATCAATGATATTTTTACAATCCCAAACGAATTCGAGGTCAGTGCTGTTATCATCTCTAAAATTGTTAGACACGAAATACGATGTAGTCTTAGGCAAAGCCAATAGATTATTGAAACAAAACACCGTTTGGGCTTTTAATAAAAGTACCAAGAATCCTTTCAAGTGATACATTTTTAAAATTTGAACTTGTTGTCGACAAGCACATTTAAGTTCTGATTTCCATTTCAATTTTTAAAATAGTATTCAATATTTTTTGTTAAAATTAAGGTATTATATCCAAATAAAATTTATCGAAACTTTTCTAAAATTACACTTATTATAGAAATATTTCATTGGATAATATCAATTTTATTTTGAAATATTCCAATATTTTATTGACCATAAACAATAGATTGTTTGAGATTAGTTTAATCAGCAACTTATGTTTTAAATTTAACATCTAATGGTACCATCCAATGTTCCCCAACCCTAACTATTGACTGTAGTTATATACCTTTATATTAGGGTGAATGGTAAATGCACTTGAGGATTGTTGTCCTTACTCTTTTATTATGGTATATCTAATAATAGTTTATTATTATAGTTTAAGATAGCTAATCAACGATATTTGGTGGAAACAGGATTGACATATAAACACACAACAGCTGTCTCTTTTCCTAACTGCTTTTATATATGATAATGTCTATTTTAGGAACTAGTATAGAAACTGCGATTATTAAA
This sequence comes from Clogmia albipunctata, assembly GCA_001014945.1. Taxonomy (NCBI): domain Eukaryota; kingdom Metazoa; phylum Arthropoda; class Insecta; order Diptera; family Psychodidae; genus Clogmia; species Clogmia albipunctata. The sequence goes on from JXOV01003863.1 coordinate 20,360, forward strand.
AACTTCTAATAGCTTTAACAAAATTTAATTAAGTGGGATTATAAAACCTCTTAATAATATTTTTTCAATTAAGGGTATAAATTCTTTTGCCTTTTATTACATTATTCTTAATAAAATCCTTCATTTAACCCTTAAGGAGTCCTGAATTAGGTTTTGAATTTACTTTATTAATCCCTTCCTAAATGAAATCAATTTCAGCCATTTTTGGGTTATAAATCTCTCGTCCTAAAACCTTTATTATCATAAAATAATAGGGAACGAATTCATAACAGTTTTTTTGCTCCTTGGCATTCATTTCTCTGTTTACAGAAACATGGGTCCTCAGCCAAAAGCAAGGTTAGTCGATCGCCACCTTTGAGCGAAAGATTCTGCGATGGATCTTCAGCCCAGTACATGAGGAATAACAATTCCGAAGTCTATACAATACCTCATATGAGCGCTACAACGGTATAGATGTCATCTAACTCAAACGCCTCAATAGACTGCGGTGGGCTGATCACTTATATCGTATGACTGAAGACGCCCCAACTCGGAAAGTCTTCAGAGGTTCGATTGGAATGTCGAATTGGCAACAGTCGTCGAGGGACCGACCGAGCAGCTTGGAGGAGCGCATTGAGGCAGGCCAAGAACGGAGCCCGGTTATAGCGCCGCGGATGTATCTATGATGCGTTTGTGTTGCCAACAAAATTGATAAAAATAGTGTATCAATAAATTAATCTTTTGCTCTTCAAATATAAAGATGGTATTTAAATTAAAATGAAATTATATGTTTTATCTTTACATTTGCCTTTTTTGATATTTATTAAATTTTAATTTATGATTTGAAATAAATTAAGTGTTTAAAGTGCATAGAACTACAGTGATAAGTTTGATTGTGACTTTTTTATCTATTAGAATTATTACTTGTAACGTTAGACATATTAAGACATAACAGGGATTGGGAAGATATAATAGTCAGACGTACCGGGGAATTGGTTTGTGAAAATAATAAATGATGAATATTATATTGTAATAAACTTGTCGATTAAACAACATTAAAACGTGTAGACCAGAGATTCACGTCGTAATTTCGATGCTCGTGATGGGTTGATGAAGATTGAAGAAAGAGCCTGCAAAATAGAAATGAATTGTTTTTCTTTTAATTATCATAAAGCACGCGTGGTTTATAAGATGGAAATTTGTTGCATAAATACTTTAACATAAAATTTATATTGTGAATAAATTCTTATTTAAATGGAGACTGTACGGTCAAGTCTTTACTGAAAGACAGAATTTCTTACAAATATCCTAATTAAATAAAAGATGATAAAAGAAAGACAATGTGAGAGAAAGAACTCGATATGGGCTACTTTGTTTTCGAAATTGGTCCTTTAGCAGTTGGATAATGGATTATGTGCTGGCTATGATTTTCGATTTCGTCTGCGTTGACCATAAAAATCTTGTTATCGTTCCTCTTAAGAAAATAAATCCGACTTTATCAGATCAGAGATAATCCAGCCCAGAGTCAATTCTGAGGACTCGTTTGAAAAGAATTACCCGAATCGTTTCATCGATGAATTGTATGTCCTTTTGCCATGTCCTCCTTTTTTATTATGCCATTTTTCACAGATTTCGTTCCCCCATAAATTGCGTCTCATTTTATCTTTACTACGCTTATTGGTTTTTTTTCTTTCGCAGGCTTTTTATGTTGTTGGCATTATTTGGAAATTTCTTTTGAACGTCATAATTGGATTTTGTTCAGATTTTCGATTTAAATTTTATTTTTTATTCATTAAATGTATGAAATTTTCTTAGGATAGTAAAAATGATTTTCGAAACTCATTTCTCAAATTAAATCGGTGATAACCCTTTAAGTTATAATAACAGTAGCAGTCTAAAAAATATGAATAAGAACTGTATAAACACTTTTTTATTTTTAATAACTGTTTTTGTCTAGGTTACTTTATTAACACAGTGAAACAATACAAAATAAATTTATTGTATTCTTTAAAGAACGACCAAGGAGAGTTGTTTAACATAATTTAATTAGGCTGATTTTATCACGAGTCCTGGTAAATTGGCGCTTGAGGTTGTGCCATTAATCCTGATCTGTTATTGGTCCCAATTGTTATGGGGAAAAAGAGATAGGGTACTGACAATTCAATGCCATTATCTGGATAATAAATCCAGCTACAATAATTCACTAAATACTGTGAATGTGATAAAACCAAACGATTCTGTTTAAGGGCTCAATAAAATTGACAATAACTCTTAACCGATATAACAAATAGAGCCTTTAGGACAGAACTTACAATTTATATATATATAGAATGAGAGGAGTATATTCCTTATATTTAGTTTTAATATCTATTAATACTTCCTCATGAGAAAGGAAAAAAACTTTCTGGGCATTAACTAATTTTAAAAAAATCTGTTTTAGAAAATCACACCTTAGAAAATTAATTAATATTTAGGAAATTCATGAAATACCCGTGTGAGAGCATAAATGTCTATAAGATTTATTTGTGGTAGGATGGTTTATAAATCAATACTATTTGTTAATGCCTATTGACCTTCTTTTCTGTCGTTAAAAGTATCAAAATCATTTTAAATGTTGGTTCTCTTTTGCAAAATCATTTGTATGAACGATTTCTTGCTCAAATGAGAAAGATAAATAAAACGCTGTTTTGTTTTTAAGAATTCGGCTATCGTAACTAAAACTTGAAAAAGGTTATTAGGCCTAATTTCTTTTAGGAATTTGTGTCCTTATTATGGCTTACTCCATTGTTTTAGTTCACCTTTTTATCGTCATTAAAATTAATAAAAAAATAAGATTTCATACCTAAAATAAGTTTTTACACAAAAACAAAATCCCTAAACAAAATCTTATTTTAAAACTCAATTTTCGAGTTGATGAATCATCTGCTTTGCTTTATTACTCTCTTCAACCCCATAAATTTCATAGGTATAACTTTTGTTTTAGGTATATTGAATACACAAGCTAATCCGATATGAGATTGTCCTCTGGCTCAATTGAAGCTCCATAAATACACAAAAATGGATGTTGCCAATGTCGGACGAGAGTTTTCTGTCAAATGCACAAACATTTCATCAAAATGGGACATGCATTCAGGTTTTATCACATAGCACAAGCACAAATAACAGGATCAACAGAATTGGATTTTACATGTTCGTGTTTTAATATCTTAAATATCACTATGTTCCCATCGTGTATTTCATTGGAGCATGTAATTCATTCAGTTCGGTTGAATTTGATTAAAAATGACATTTTTTAACAGACTGATATTCTGTAATATTTTATTATGATCTTATAATAACTTTATTTAATTACAATCCAAACATATTTTATTTATTTATTTTACACATTTCTTAATTGAGAAGTTCACCTAACATATAAAATGGTAATGATTGTGATTTTTCGCTGAAACGAAATTATTAACTGGGAGGAATTTAATTCTGTTGACGTTTATAATTTACTAAGTTTTTAAATAAATTTTAACCGCCACATTATAGAATCATGAATTTAATTTTTGTTTTTACGAGAGTGGACTGACATTTTCTATAATGAGCAAGAAAAAGCTAGTATTGCTAATGTTTTTGGTTTTTTTTTTCAAAGTCTCTTTGGAGTTCCTACATTTAATTAGAAGTTTCTATAATTTGTGGTTTTGCTTAATCGAGTCCGAAAGCGAGCATTTCGGAAACATTTTGAAAAACGAAGAAATGGAGAAAAATATCAACCGACGATTCAATCAATGATTTTGGAAGGGAAATCACTGAGTAAAATCAGTAATTCTTTAGATACTGCCCAAAAGGACTCTTGTCAATAAATACCAATCGTCAAAATCGTTTTAGAAGGTTTCATTGTGGTTCCTCGCCCGTTTTTGCTGATCCATGTCCAATTGTACCAGACACTGCTCATATGGAGGAAAAATTGAAGAAAAGAAACGCAGAACTTCCCCTAAGTAGGCACCAAATCGAAACTGTTCTAAATATTTGAGATAATAAACTGAATTAATTTTATCTTTGATGAGTGTATGAGACAAGCATACTGTAAGACTATTTAAAAGCTATATTTAATGAATTAATGGATGACTATCAATGATTGCATCGCCTAGTATTTAGTATTGGCGCTTTACCTTATATCTGGCCTATATCTTCAGAAAAATGAAATTTTTTTATGACCTCCGGAGTCACCTTAGACATTAAACGTGATCTCCGATGGAATCCCGGTAAAATATAATCCAAATCCAGTATAACTCGGCTTGAAACCGGACCGTTTGTTGTCATTTAAAGAACATATAACAGGCCGTTCCAATCATCTTGCGGTAGGAGTCAATATTTCTCAGAACTTATCAGGAAGTGATTGGGGCGCCATATAGCGTATAGTCTAGGGTTGCGTCGACTCATCATCGTGTTCATAAAATTAATTTTTGTGCTGGTTAAAAAAATTGGAGAAACTTCTAATTAAATACATGACCACAATAGATCTTCAGGTCAAAGTGCGGGTTCACCTCATTAGAGATAATTAAATATATGCAACTCCAAGGAGACTGTGTTGAGAAATAAATCCAAAAACATGATCATTTCTGTACATTTTACTTGCTCATTATAGAACTTTTCAATCCACCTTTGTACACTCTATTTCACTTGTTAAAGGACGCTGTTTTCGATTTGTATTTTTATTGATATCTCCAATTGTGTCAATCAATTAGCAAATCTTTTTTGCTAGATTGAAGATGAATTCATTGACCACCGTCGGGACCATAAAACAAGGATCTATGTTTACTGCAGGTAATATAAAGAGGCAACGAACCTAAATGTGCGTTTTTTCCCTGCAAATTTCCCATTTCACTTGTTTAAGGACGCCAGTTGTTTTAGTTTATTAGAGCCATAAAACCTCATTTTTAGTTATTTTTATTAATTTATTTAGTTGTTTGCATCTTAATATGCTTTAGTAATTTACCATTCATTTTTTTCTACAAACTGGTATTTTTAATCAATTGTAATGACAAATATCGTTATTCATGAATATATTTGAGAAAACCCTTCAAATATTACAAAACTACACTAAAAATTAATCAAAACAGGTTAGTTTCTTTATTTTATATAATTAAAGGTGATATAACTGTTAATTTATTAGTTATAAAATGATAGATTTCTTATTTTTATCTTCAAATCTATGGTGAGTAATTTTTTGAATCAAAACAAAAATTTGGGCATTTAAAGGTTAAATGAATAATTGAACTCAATTAAATTATTTCAGAATCTCAAACAAAAAACGCTATAAATCATAAACAATTGCACATATTTCCACTAAATTTCAGATAAAGATCAATTATTACGTATGGTATAATTATTTAAAGCAAAAAGTTTAATTGTATAATTAAAATCTTAACAAGAAGAATCGGCTCTGGTCTATCAATGTTTAATCGTAATGTACTTAATGGACTAAGGGAAAAAAGACATATTTTAATTAATATTAAACGGTTGCTAATATGGTTAATAAATATAAGTTACTTTGAAACTATATTCTCTTAAGACAATCAATTACACGTATACGTATCTATAAACGATATCTATAATACGAGATCAAAAAATCATTTTGAAATCATCAACATAAACTTATTAGGAAAGATAGAAAATTGGAATTTTAAATTCTCAATCATAATGCTGAAAATATGATTTTCCTGTGTAAAGTCACTTTTTAATAAACAAAACTGTAAAGGTATTTTTTTTTTAAAAATTCTAAAACGAAAATTGTTAAATTTTGACTACGAAGTGATGTTAAAAGCAATATTAATTTTGTTAGAAAATCTGTGACACCGACGCTTTAAAAAATTTTTTGAAGGTTATCTCTGTAATAGAATATCACAAAACAATATACATAAATATTTTATGAAATATTGGTCAAAATCCTATTGCCTAATTTGGCATGGAATTGAGTACTTTTGAATTTTATGGCAAGTTGCAGTTTTAATGTGACATTTTTACAAGCTCATTCGTTGAATTACAGCTATTTCTGTAAATGTCCTTCCTTTATATGAAATGTGATTTTTATTGGACATGAATAGAATATGTTGGGGTTTTCGCTATTGCTAATTGCTTTAGTTATATTTTTAGTTTATTTGACAACAAATGGCCATAAGAGGTATGTCTTTTAGAAGAGAACAGTCAAGGATTTACAATTTAATACACGTGGAAAATCCAATTGATTTTTTAAAAAATATTTGTGGTACTTAATTAACTTTGTTACACAAATATAAATGTTTGAGTTTTAAAGACGTAATACATTCGCTATTGAAAGACTAAATAATTTTTTTTCATAAGGCTTTTTATGTAATAGATTATATATTTCTTTTGCAAAATTAATCAATAACAAAAACTGGATTATATTAAAGCAATGTTTGTTAAATGTAATAATTGTGTTTATTTCTCAAATAGATACACCCCTGTTAGACTTTTCCAGACTATTTGTTTTCAGTATACCATTAGTCAATTAATAGCACTTAAATCGGTTACAAACAGAGCCAGTCAATCCGTCCATTTTTTTGACAAATACTTAAAGTTCGCTGGGGATATTGTGTCGCAATGTCATTGATATATAGCACATAAATGGAAACTTTTCCGCACTAGAAAACTATCCGCCCATGATTCGATCCCACGACCTCAAGGAGGCAGTCGACAATGCTAACCACTTGACTATAGGCAGTTAACTCGTATAATCACTTATGTAAAATGTGATTTTGTTCAGTAAAATGAAGTAAGTTACAACGAAAAATAGTTTATTACATGTTTTATTTTAAATCAGAAATGATAGCTGCTTTAGCTGGCTTTAACTATAAAATCATAATAATATGAACATATTAATATGAAATAATATATATTTTATAATAATAATATTTATATATTATCTATATATATTTTAAAAAACGTGAATGTGTGAAAACGTGATAATTGTGTTTAAAGTCAGTCAAAGTAATTTTGTTGAAATTACTAAAAGATTATGGGACCTAACTCTATCCACGCGATCTTTTTGTAAAAACAAGTTTTCATATTTGAGTTTTGTGTCTATTTTTATTGTGTGCATGAAGTCAATGACTTTATCTTTTGGTCCAGGTGGTGATCAATAAATACCCCTTAATTCAAGCAACAATCAATGTCAATTTAAATAATAGAATAGGATGTAAAATGTAATTTGGAAACAGCGTGTCTGATATCGGTAAGTGTAAATATTTAAATTCCTTAAATTTTCTTAAAATAAATAAACAGTTTAATTTTTTAATTATTAACAAAATAACAGACATCCCACAATTAATGGAGAAATCATTTCAATAATGCTGTGCTGAATAAAGGGCGTTAAATAATTATTGTAATTTATCTTGCTTGGAAAGCAAATTAATTTGAATAAAAACGTCTCGAATTTCTCGACCCACAATAATTATTAAGTTAGACTTTCCCTAACTAGTATACATTTTTGGAGAAAATTCGTAGCTTATAACGTAGTATTATAAAGTAAATAATAAAATAAACAATTTGGCAAAATCTAATTTTTTCGATAAAAATTTTTTTTACAAAAACGGTAAAATCTACTATCAAAATTATTATTATTTTTTATTTAAATTGGGAAAATTATAAAAGCGAATGTTCGAAATCACAAATGTTTTTTATAAAGACAATATCCTTAAAAACCAATCTTTTAAACCAAAGAACTATATCTCCATATGAAAAAAATGTATTCTTTAGAATTACATCACATTGCGATTTAAATTTAAAATACCTCAAAAGTGATTTTTCATTGCTTTTAATTAATTAAAACCAGATTTTGTGGAATGATTTGTTGAGTTTGTTCGTCGTGTGTAAAATTATGAATTCCCATGTAAAACAAAAATTATCACTTAAACAAGCGAGAAAAAAAACAAATTCCAGTCTGGAAGAGACAGTAATTTGGACACCCGGTTTTTAGTGCGAGGTATTTCTGCAAAGATTACTTGCAAACGAATTTCTCTCAAATTCTCTACCATAATCTAATTTGTTTGGGACTCTTGTTTTGTTTCACTATTCCACTACAAATCGCTTGGTCGTGTCTAATAAAAATTCCTTGGCTCTTTCAAAAGGGTTTCACGAATAAAATGTTCTGGTTGAAGAGATTAGACCATCAAGTATGTGACTCCGGACTGTAACTGTAATTAATGTGTTTATAGTAATACAGCTTGTACAAATTTAAATAGTATTTTTTATTATTATATCGTTAAATATTTTATTTTAATTTTATTTTCGATAGAAATTTTGATAAAGTTTATATTTTTTAAAAAAAATTTAGACGTAAACTGGAATTATATTAAACCCAAAAATGAAATCAATTTATATTCGAAATATTCCCATTTATTATTCACCTGCGTCTGAAAAATTCACCAAAAATCTTTGATTGGGGTTTTTATGTAGTACACTCCATTTTACTTCTATTTATAATAATTTTCCCACTACATCCCAGGACGGAACTTGGGGTAGTCAAAAACCTCAACCCCCGGATGTTAGACTTCTCATGACTCTTTTATTTGCAGTGTATTAGTAGTCAATTAATAGCACCTAAGACCGGTTATAAACGAATCCAGTCAATCCGCCCATTTCATTTATTTGTTTGCGCCATTACAAATTAATAATTCGCTACGAATATTATTTTGCAATGTTAATGATATACACAAATGGAAACTTTTTCGCGCTAGAAAGATATCCGCCCGGGATTTGATCCCACGACCTCGAGGGGGTGCTAGGACACAGAGGCAGATAATAACACCTCTATTTATATTTCAATTAATATCTACCAGACGGTGGTCAATAAATTCATCTTTATTCTTGTAAAAACGATTTGCAATTGGATTGACACAATTTGAGATATTAATTAAAATATAAATAAAAAACAGCGTCCTTAAACAAGTGAAATGGAGTGTATTTACCAAAGTGTTCATAAGGAATTAAGTGTTTCTGCGTTTTAATGAAATAGATAGGATTACTTTTGTTATTAAGTTATTTAAGAATATTTATGTATATGTTTTACAATAGTTTTTAATTAGTCAAGTTTAATTTTTTTTTACTTAATATTTTTTTTTGCAATTAAGTAAAGTAGACCAAAGCTGCTGAATATAAGAGGCAAATAAAACACCATGTTAAACTTTTTATCTAAATTATTTAAGAATTTCTCTTATCAACAAGAAACATAAATAATTAAAAATATACTAGATTCCATATTTTCTCCGACAATAACAATAGCCACCTCGTCAATTGTCGGTGCATTAAATCTTCTTATGTGCTCTTCGTCAGGAGCTTTATCTGCTTTAATGAGAATGTTGTGGTTGTCGGATGGCATTTGATCCAATGCTGTTTTAAACATTTTGACTAATTCATTGTTCTGGTGAAGAAACGATTGCAATTGTTGAACAATCGATCTCTTAACAATTGGATTGTGTGAACAAAGCTGATCAATTAGAGCATCTGAATTACCCATGAAATAGATTTGCAAGAATTGATGTGTTGTATCGGGTAATGGTAGCAGCGACCCCAATAAGTGATAAACTTGTCCTTGTATCTGTAATTGAGAAATATTTAAACTAAATAAACCTTCGAACTATTTGATACAATACCTTAAAATTTGGCATGAAATTCTCCTGCACAATTTGCGTTGCACCAAATGACGTCATTTGAAAACAGTTATTATATTTTTGAATGTTTGCCAAGAAGTGTTTAGAATCATTTCCTATTCCAGAAAGTAAAGACCGTATTGGATCTGGAGGTGGAAGCATTTGGGGTAATTTGACTTTTCCATTAGCACAACATAATCCATCTGATTCGCCGATATATAATATTTAATCGCTTTACAATATTTGCAAATGGTTGTCATTTGCCCAATAGTCCATGAAATGTCATCCTAATAATTTTTTGCCGGGTCGTAATGAAATGCTGCTTTTTCAAGGATCGAAGAAGCATTGTGTGTTCGGGATCGACGAATTACATTGAGTCTTGCTCGTTGTTGATGTATTTGTTGAGAACGAAGTCTTTGCATTCGGAT